>JAJAGP010000351.1:57500-189971 GCA_025084515.1 Ancistrus triradiatus | reverse complement strand
TCTGGTTGTGCTTTCTGACCTAGAACCGATTGTAGATGGTACACGGCGCTCATAAATCTGTCAAAATGTTTTAGCACGGCCTTGGTAAGTTACGAAGCTTACGGCCACCGTAGTGCGCAGCATCGCGGAGTAATACGGTATGTGCTTCAGCATTAGGGTATGTGCATTCATTCATTCATTTTCGAAGCGGATTTCAAACTCAGCGCTATCAGTCACGCAGTACAACATGGTCATAGAGCAGCTGTGAGAGAATTCAGCATTAACGAATCAATGGTACGGAAGTGGAGGAAGCAAGAAGATGCCCTGAGCCAGGTAAAGACCAAACTGAGCTTCTGACGGAACTTAAGAGTTTTGTTTCATTTAATGCGCCTTATAACCCGGTGCGCTTTATGTATGAACATAGACCCGTTAGCAGCCCATTGTTGATATTGCGTCTTATAATCCGGTGCACTTTATGGTCCGGAAAATACGGTATATATATAAATGTCTCCCCTTTGACCCTTGTATTTTGATTTTTAATAATTACATAACATTGGGTAAAAATATCTCTTTCAGTTTCAGATATATAGGTCTCTTCCTGTTCAAAGTGATAGGAGTCTGGTCTTGTATGGCTGGGACTGTGGTAGCCTAGCGGTTAAGGTACTGGACTATGGACCAAAAGGTCCAGGGTTCAAATCCCACCTCTGCCAAGTTGCCACTGTTGGGTCCTTGAGCAAGGCCCTTAACCCACAATTGCTTGGATTGTAAGACTGTACCAATTGTAAGTCGCTCTGGATAAGGGCGTCTGCTAAATGCTGTAAATGTAAGTACCTGCCCAGATGGCGTTACCAAGATGGTAGACTTATCTTGTAATGACTTTGCTGTTGTCCATCGCAGACTGGACTTCATGCGCTTCGTGTCACAGATACAATCCTCATAGAAACTGTACATGCATGTTTTTGTACATTGAAGATGTGATTGTACGATCACCCGGGCTGCTCAGTAAAACACTGTTTCAGCATTAGGTATGAATGTCACTTTGTCTATTTTTTTATTACCTCGTTAAGTCTCCAAACTGGCCTCTATCCAAAAATAACCATGAAAACTGACGTAGGCGAGATAGAGAGGTTAGACTGTATATAGTACTGCATGAAAGTCAAAATGGCTCTACTGTTGCTAATTTGTTCACTGTCTGGAATATCTTGGGGTGTTTCAGCTCTGACCTGCCTTTTAGGCAGGGGGTGCAATCATGATTTGGCACAGTACAAGCCAGCCGGGCATAGTGTGAGTACACCCTTAATGGATATGGCTTTTAATCCTCCATTAGCACAAAAAGTTTGGAGGCAAGTATGCAAACAGTAGTGCTCGTATCACACGGTCACTTGGCAAGTATAGAACTGAATTTGGTCTTGAGGATAACTGCAGCACTGGCGTTTGTGTATTATTCATAAGGGGCTGACCATTACTATAAACATATTGCTTCCTTATGCTTTGTCCTTCTGAATACCTGAGACCATGCTAGTATGACCGTCACACATGAAGGGCCCAATCAGCCATCCATCACACTTGAACCTAAGGGTTCATGGCACAAATAGATTGATTTATTCTAAGTCCGTGTCAGACCACTGTGTGCTATGTGATATTTCTACCAGGACTTTCTGTCACCCTGCTCTGTTTCGATTTCATCTGCCTCACCTTTTGTTTCAGTGCGCTGAGAATAATGATAGCAGAGGTCTGCTGACAGATTGAGGAGGTGGGTATAGAGGAGATGGGCCTGTTTGAAAACTTGTACGTGGATGTGTTCCTGTGTTTGCGAGTCCCATTAAACAGACGTTTGCAAACAATGTCAGGAGGAAGGAGATCAAAGCGAGCACCCCAGAAAAGCTCCAGCTCTGGGGGAGCTCTGATGTCCCAAAGATCTCCAAATTTAGATTTTCACACTATTGGATTGCAGTCTCTCTCCCAGCCTGGAATATTAACTATCAGCTATGTAGGTCATATAATTAATGGGATTCAGGAGCAGCAGTGGGCTGCATGGGGATGCAAATGGAGGGAGTCTTGGGGGCCTCTTGAAGTCTTGTTGTGAAGTCGAACAAAAAGATTTGATATTAAATCTAATTGGAACTGAATGATTTAACAAATTATAGTTCAGCACATTTTTTTCCCATTCACAGTTTTTCTTTTTATTCTTTTATTTATTTGGTTTTCCTCACTTTCTAAGAAGCAAAGGGAAAAGCCTTGTTAACATGCCGGAGCCAATGGAGGCTGGAAATTTCTCCCACACAAGCACACTCGCATTTCCCTTTTTAATTTTCTTTTTTGAGTTTTAAGCTTTTGTTGAATGTAATCTGACTTGTGTGTAGGTCAGCTTTTCAGTTTTCTAAGGACTTTATGTACTTAACCTATGCAGAGCTTTGCACATGTATTTTGGAAATAGCATACTTGTGGTGATACTTTGGTTTCTTTTTAGGTCATCTAATGACCATTTACTTGGACATAAATGTGTGTTGTATTCTTAAATTCTCCATAGAACCACATTCATGGAAGACAGACATATATTAGATGATACACAGATTGAAGTCAGTAGCACAGTTCGTGTTCGAGGCCCGCCTGCTGCCTGTGTGGCATTAGCATGTTCTCCCCATTTCAGCGTTTTTTGTTAGGTACAATGATTTCCTCTCACATTCTAAAGATATACATTAGGTCCGGAGATCCCAGGCTTGATTCCCTGTCCAAACTCTGTATAGAGTTTGCATGTTCTACGTGTGTCCATGTGGGAATTCACCAGGTACTCTGGTTATTAGGTGTATCTGAAGTGTTCCTGTGTATGTGCATGTGCTTGTGTGAGAAAGCAGGCAGAAAAATGAATGAATGAATATATAACTGTTATAGGTAGTGACAATTTCTATTTAGAAATACAGAAAGATCAAGGGTTCACAGACTTCATGCTGCAACCTCATATAACTAAAAACCGCCTACAAAGTTTTCCTAAACAATCTAATCAGGTCAGTTTGGATTGGTGGCTTGTATATAGGGGATTAATCTTGCCAGAGCAGAGCTTGAACTTTATTTAGGCCGTGAGTGCTGTTTTTCTCATTTACCTTAGTATACCAACATTGTCTGCGGTGAGATTTCTGAATGGTCTGGAGCCATGGCTATGCTGTTTGTTTATAGAACTAAGGAATGACGCCAGGGAGGTTTGTTCTTCGGCCTCGATTAACTCATATGAGCGACGAGTTAAACAAGCCAAAGAACAGAGTTTGGGTTTGTCTCAAGGGCATCAGGTCCCTCCCAGTGTCCCTTTCCTAACATTCCTCTGATCATGTCTGTGCGCAGCTGTGGGGAGCTCCGTGTTCTATATTTGTAGGCTCCGTCTCTGGCTCTGCATGTACTCAGCATGGCCGATAGCCTTATAGCTTCATTTCACTCTGAAGTTTCATGTTACAGGATCCCTTTAACTTTGCAGACCTGAGTTTTAAAATAAACAGAATTGGCTGGGTTTTCACCGTGGCACGAATTGTAGCATTGTGGTGTTTTGTGCGGCCCTCATGACTGAGCTGTATGGCGTGCTTGTTGACTGATTGGTTTGTTGCTCTGTATTTCATTGCTTGTAGTGCAGACCGCAAACAGGCCTGCAGTGGAGCAAAAGTCTATAATGTGGATACTGATGTGGACAATAGTAGTAGCCAATGACTCTGTGACTCTGTGTGTCGGTCGGTCTGTCTGCTTGTTTGTCTGTCTGACTGTGTCTGTGTGTGTGTCTACATGTATGAGCAGGTGCATCTCCAATTTCCAGGCAGGCCAGGCTTTTTTACGCTCTGGGTTGTTAGTACTCTTTTGGAATGCGGCCTGTCAGGTTTATTTTAGACACCTAAAATGTAGAGCATCTAGAGTCTTACGATTTTCAGTCAGAGTAACTGGAGCTGACATACACTGCCAGTCTGCTGCCTCCAAACCGGTCCATGCACTCTTCACCTCTGACATTTGCCAGACTCTGCTGCTTCTGCTCACATGTGCCCATATGGACCAGACCATCAATTAAAGTGCAGTGAGATGTACAACATTAGTACCATTTAGCCAGTTACTGGATCACACATGATTTATGGTAATAGGCCCTGCTTGTTTGGTTGCTTACTATGAGGTAAAAACCTGTCAGCCTTCTGGAATAAATTGGGCATGACTGGTCAAAGTTTTTCTCAGAACTTGAACTATTGAACTATTAATGGTGCATTAAAAATCACAGAAATGTTAACGGTGCACCTAAATAAAAGACCTTGGCTGATTTTTCATATACCTTCATACTGGTGCATTCAGAAACACAGATTTAACAAAAAGGCAGCAAATTATATATTATTATTCACCGCTACATCACTAAACAGCATGCTGGGTAAAGCTCGCTAGCCAGGTAGCATAATATACAGCACAGCCTAGAAACAGTCTGTTAACAGCTGGGAAAGACTCCATCAGATTAAGAAGAAGAGAACACAGAACTGGATTATAAAGCGAGATCGGAGATGCAAAAGAAGAACCACATTATGAACGCAGTAACCCTGGAGGCTGATTCAGAGTAATGATTGACTCACAGAATTCGGGGGATGTCTTAGCAGAGGGAAAATACTTCATCAAATAACAGGCACCTCTCTCTATTAAGCTCTGTCTTTAAGATGTTGCAGATTGCACAATAAAATCTGTTTACATTCGGCAACTGTTTCTGCATTCTGATTTGTCTGATTTTATGGGGCAAAGTAAACTTTATAGTAATTAAAGCCTTCATTATATACATATTTGAAACAGATTCGGCCGGTTTTAAGGTGTTCAGCTTCAGAAGAGCGATGAGAAGGAAGCGTTCTAGATTTCGGCTGTGTTTTGAGTGCTACTTAGCTAGTCAACTAGATAGACTTCCTAAATAGAGCATTACTGATGATGGACTAGGGACACTACTAAGGAGTTAGTGATTCATTTTGAACACAACCATGTCTCCAGCATGGAAACTTTTGCAGCGTGCTGTTTGGATTATATACATGGCGAAAATAAGCCGTGAGGACCAACTCTGGAAATGATCAGAATTACAGATGTAATAAGACGTTCAAAACAGTATCACCCCGCTGAATACGCAGAGTTTGACACAACAAACAAAGTCAAAAAGAGTAAAAAAAAAAAAGTTGAACGCTAAAGCTATCGAGAGCACAGAGAAAGGCACAAGCCAGCAGCCCCTACTTCTTTTTTTTCCACGGAGCCTTCAGTGAATCGCTAATAAATAAACAAATACACACACACACACACACACACACGTATATCAACTGTGTTACACTATAAGTACATACACACACATACACTCATTTGACAAATGTTGGATGAAACTTTGTGTGATGTACTGATGATATTTGCAAGTGAATACAATATTAGAGCAGAAGGATAAGCATATTGGTGCAAATTATACAATTGAAAGGAGGCTCTAGTTCCCTGTCGGTCTCCATCTAATGGATACAAGATGAGATACGGTTGGGCATGGAGGCAGACAGGTTCTGTATGGTATCCTGTGCCGCATGTTTCCCACAGATGTTGCGGTTATAGATCCTGTAGATCCCAGCTGGTCCCATAAATGCTCAATTGGCTATATACGAGTTAGGCCAAGGAAGTCTTACAATCTGACGGAGACATTCATGGGAAATCCGTGCTCCCATGGAACCACTGCTCCCAACACCTCCTTACAGCTAGGTCAAAATGGCCTAGAGGGTGGGGAATTCGTCGAAATGACCAGCCTGCTGCTCTCAGTCCAAGGAAGCCCCCAAAGTCAGCTGGGCAAAATGTCATTGAGTGTGTTGTAGAGGCATGACTAACAGTCAACAGTCTCTCACTGTTGGTACACTATCCAAAATTGGCCTCTGAGAACCTTTTTATATGGCAGCAGGGGAAGCAATTTTATGCCCTCTTGTGGCAAACCCCAGGGTCTAATCAGACCACGCCTGTAATCATAAACTTCCATGGCGCCGCAAGTGGTTTGCGCGGTCGCCTCACAGATTCAGAGGTCCTGGGTTTCCTCCCACAGTCCAAAGGCATGCATTAGGTTAATGCCACTATTTAGAAAAGTAGTAACAATAATAAATTAATACAGTTTGTGTAGTTCGTCTTGGTATGGAGTGATGCTGAACCAGGTAGGAATGCTTTTGTTGCCTTTTCTAGCTTCTTGTGTGCCTTTTCTATAGGACAGGGCATATCATAAGCTCAATGCAGAGCTCTTAAAGGTGTCCAATAAAGACTTCTGTATTACAATTGTTAGTCTATTTTGTCTGTTATTATGACTTGTGTGAAGATCAGAACATATTTTAAGGATTTATGTCCAAGTAATGAGTTGTCTGAGAACCTTTGCGTGCAAGTTTAAGTTACTACATCCTATACATTAATATCAGTTTAATTAAATGTATCCTTTGTGTTAATGGTTACGACATTTTCTACTATAGACTATAAGCTTTTGTCCCGTTGTGGCTTCATTGTGCTATTGATTAAAATTTCATTGGGTGGCAGTGCATGTTAACTAGTGATGCATCAACTATTATTACATTTGATCCCTCACAGTATATTCATGGAAATTGTACTAGGTCTCATCTCAAGAACTGCTGCATTTGTCTTCTCAGGAATCTTCAACTTGGCTTGTGTTCATCCTCATGGGTTTGTAGTCCTGTTGGGTAGGCTGATGTGATGCTGACAGACCTCTGGATGAGAACTCATACCATACACACCTCAGCATCATTACCTGCTGCTGAAAGCCATACTGATAATGGTGACACCTAAAGTCTATATGTCTTTGCCACTCCTATTAGTGTGTGCTGAACGCTGGCTGTGGAAACAGCTCACACAAACAAGCCTGGTCCTCAGAGAAAGTCGGCTCTGACAGGGAGAAAGTGCTGCGCTTTTAGATTAAGAAAGCATCGGTGTAAAGCACGATGCCGCAGTGACATCTTCCTGTAGCTCCATTATGCTTGGTAATGTTTATACTTCTCGTCCATGTCATTTAGAGAAAGTATGGTTGAAGGATTTTGCTAAATGGTTGTGGATCTCCCACCCAGTCCATAATAACGCCTTGTGTTTGTAGTTTGGCAGTTCACACTGTCATTGCATCTGTAGAAAGGAGATCAAATGTACCATTTGGTCTTTGTCTTATCTCGTCACTCTGACTTTTTTAGTTTTTAACTGGCGGGCTCACTATGCCCCTGAAACTAAGGTGGCGCTGTAGTCGTCCTTTTGTCTTCTGTCCTGGTCAAGGTGCTTCTCGGCGCTTTCACATCACTAGCTGCGTAGCTCTTGAAGTGTCACACCAAGGGCGGCACGGTGTTTGATCTAGGGAGTCGGGCAGCTGTTGCTATACAGGGCCCTGTGAATCACCTGCAGGAGGAGAATGAATTAGAGACCAACTTTTGATTGGCAGTAAGAAATGACATTGTCACGATTAGCATGAATCTAGGCCTGTAGTATCTTCTACTCAAAGCAAAGGCTAAGGCTGTGGATCCCAAAGTGGGGGGCAAAGCAAATGAGTGTTTGAGCACTGCTTTTGATTGGGATTTACAAAATTGATTGGGGGGCAAATAAAGTCTGGGAAACACTAACTAAGGAAGGCTGGGTGGGTGGCATTGTCGCCTGACTGCGAGAAGGTCTTGGGTTCGATCCCAGGTGCAGTGATGTGGGTTCTTTCTGTGTGGAGTATGCCTGTCCTCCACGTGTCTGAATGGGTTTACTCCGGGTACTACCACAATCCAAAGACGTATGTTCGGTGACTCTAAAGTGCCTCTACTGTGTTGAGTATATGTGCCCTAAGATGGATTGGTTCCCTGTCTAGGGTTGTTCTGCCTTGCACCCTGGCTGCGGTGAATGGATGAATAAAGTCAATACTTTGATTTAAGTGTAGCTAACAAAAGGAGCTTTTGCACACACTTTTTCATAGTTCTTGTAGCTTTTTTTCATAATGTTTTCTTAGAACTGTGCTCTTTTCATAGCATGTTTGTGCCACATGAGCTGGGGACGATTGTAGCTCTTAGAACGGCATGTATAGGGACTTTTTTTTAGCTCCTACTTCAAGGTAGCGTCCTTTCTCAGTGCATAGGATGTGGCGATTGGTCCAGACGTAAGAGTACCTGTGTTGAGCTCAAACACCATGTTTAAATTTCCTTACACCAGGAGCGTTCGCGCTTAAATTGGAAAAACACAAATGGACTGTCAACAAGATGTAATTTAGCCTCTTGGGGATTATATTCATATGTTTTGCCAGTGTCCATTGTCACATTTTTTTGGGGGGGGGCCTATGTTGTTCAAACATCATCTGACCTTCTTAATGCTGATATGCCTTTTTGTTCAGGTTTGCTAATATTGGGAGACGATTCTAGTGTAATTCTTACTTCACGGCAAAAGAGAGTGTTGATGGCAACTCTAACAGCCTCCAAAAACTCTATTTTGAAGGGTTGGTTTGTGCTAGATATTCAGTCATCTTTATCTTGGCGGGCTATTTTTTTTTAGATATTCTTATTTTGGAGCGGTCCACAGCTAGATTTCATAAGGCAAAGGCTGCAACAATTCAGAACTGGTCAAAGGCTTTTGCTTTTGTTAAGGCCCTGTAGGGCTGGATGGTTTTAATATTGATTTAGTAATGTATGATGATTTATTTTCATATTGTAATTGCTAGTTTATGGGTATGACATGGGTATGTGGGGTTTTTTTTTTTGGTGTGTTTTTGTGCTGTCATGTTGTAGAAGTGAGTTTATGTATTTGGCATGATAAAGTTAAACATTTAAATTTAACTTTTAAATTTACATTACATTTACAGCATTTAGCAGACGCCCTTATCCAGAGCGACTTACAATTGATACAGTCTTACAATCCAAGCAACTGTGGGTTAAGGGTCTTGCTCAAGGACCCAACAGTGGCAGCTTGGCAGAGGTGGGATTTGAACCCTGAACCTTGTGGTCCATAGTCCAGCACCTTACCCGGTAGGCTAAACAGTTATTAACCAACAAAAAAACAAATGGGCTGACAGTGAAGTCCAGTCTTTACTGAGCCTATAGGCGACAAGAGGTACAACACTATTTTGAGTCATATACGTGAAATCTTCAGAGCGTTCCTTCTGGTGGCGCGAATGTAGTTCTCAGGGGAGCTTCGCGGGAGATAAAATCTTCTAGGGTCGTAAAACATCAGCTAGCAATAAACACAGTAGGTCTAGTGATCAGCTCGACAAGACGACATTAGTAGAGTTAGAACTGTAAGTCGGCAGTAACTGGAAACAAATCCAGCCTTCAAGCCAAACATCTGCATATAATGTGTGTGAATTCCTGATCTCTGGTGTTTTTTGTTGTTTTGTTTTGTTTTTTAATCCCTACCAAATAGTATGTCTTTGTGAGGTGTGTGATAACCTACTCGGAATAGCTGGGCATCTGTCAAGAAGGGAAATAATGAGGCGCCTGCACAGACCATCTCTTCTTTTGCCTGGCCTTTCTCTGACTTCGAACCTATTACCAGGCCTTTTAAACAGATAATGGGGACTTCTGGAAAATTTGAGCCATTTAAATCCTATCACATGGCTCTTCCCTGGCTAATGTCAATGTACCATTGTGCGCTCATTGGCCTGGCCTGGTTGGCACCCAAAAGCAACCTGCAGTTGGAGAGAGACAAAAGATGAGTTTCTATTATGGCTACCAAGGCCTGCCATTTCTCCTCTGCCTCCCCAATGTGTTTTGTGTGGTGTGACATCTTCCGGCAGTTGCTTTTTCAGTTCTGGCGACACGCACATTCCTCAGAGACTTGTTAGAACGCACTGACGTGTGCGGTGCCCAGTACACAGGACAAAAGGTTCATCTCGGTAGACCACGTTAGATTGTTAAGCTGCATAAAGTTGTTTTTTTTACCGACCTGCAGCCTTGAAATGAGCTCCAACTTTCCTAACTTCTTGCTCCCTTATTCATTTGTTTGCACTTACAAATGACACCAGAAAGCTAGAAAAATAACGTCTGTGTATGCGTGTGTATGCTTGTACATGCATGCATGTTTGCTTTTGTCATGCTGAGTCTCTTGTACTGTGGGTGGAATGAAAGACTCCCTTCATCACAGCGGAAGGACTTTGAATTCTGGAGAAGTAGCTGGTAAGCTGGAGAGGGGAGTAGCGTGCCGCTCATTTGGTGTTGCACTGTTGTGGACCTGCAGTTCAGAGTGAACCTATTAAGTGACTTCTTGAGTGAAGCAGATAACCTTGGGAGGTTTTTTTTTATCAAACAGCAGTGTGCCCACAAGCCAGTCTCTTTCTCTCTTCCTCTGTGTCTGTGGTCCCCCACTGTACCTGCCGAGAGAGCTGTACTAATTAAGATTTCTACCACACTTTACAGAATGTGACATTGTTTTGAATGATAAAAGCTGAAGTTCCTAGAAGCCTTCTTGTCAAAATCAGTTAAGGAAGGCAGAACGTGGTACTACCATGGCTTAGTGTGTCGGAGACTCTTCATGAGGACTCGGCTCAGTCAGCTCTCTTCTAACCATAAATCACTTTAAACACTGTGATACTCTGTGACCCAACCCAGCCAGGTCAATGCTGCTGCTGCTGCTACTGCTGTGCGTGAGAAATGTGCAGTCTGTGTGATACACTCGATATTACAATCCTTTCCATTCACGTCTTTCTGGAGTTACTGTGAGTGTTTGATAATATCTAGTCTGCTCTACATCGCTTTTGAGTATGTGAATTTACTTCTCGAATAAATTCAATAAAGCAGTGTAAAACGGATTAGGGTAGCCTAGTGGTTAACAAGGAGGTTGGGTCCCTTTTTGAGTCTTGGTCCTCCCAAGGTTTCTTCCTAGAACTAGGGAGTTTTTCCTTGCCACTGTCGCCCTAGGCTTGCTCAATTTGGGATTGGACGTAGTTCTTAGGAGATCATCTAAACTTGTAAAGTTGCTTTGAGACAATGCTCCATATAAATAAATCTGACTTGACTTGACTTAACATAATGGACTATGGAACAGAAGGTCCAGGGTTCAAATCCCACCTCTGCTAAGCTGCCACAGTTGGGCCCCTGAGCAATTAACTCACAATTGCTTGGATTGTAAGACTGTGTCATGTAAGTCGCTCTGCTAAATGAAATGAATAGAAAGTCTTGCAGAATTTGCCAATGATGCACCAGTCATGAGTGGTGTTATTGAGGCTGGTGCTGAACTGAACATGGGTCAGATTTGATATATTTTTCATGGTTTTTTTAAATGCCAAGGACAGGTGATGTGTGTTGACATTACTCAGATCATGCACATGAATGTAGTTCACAAAGCATGTCACTCAAACCGTGTTATTTGTTGCAGAGAGCAGGTACATTACTAAAAGAATATCAGTGTCGGATCAGTATCAAGACAGGTACTCAGCAAGCTGATATCAATTCCATGCCAACCTCTGACTTTGAATGTAGCAGATGAGTCAGTACTGGTGGAAGTACAGGAGTGTTAACTCTTCTTTCCCCTCTGTGTCCTAACCAGAACTTCACAGCTTCTGCTTATCTGGCTTTTTTGTTTTGTCCTTAAATTAACAACCGACTTAATAGAATGCACAATGTCAGGTGACAGGCTCTCTTGATGTGTGCACGGTGAGTGTGTGTGCAAGCACATGCTGAAGGCCCTGAGGCAAATGAAGACTTTATAACCCACCTCATATGCTCATTAAGGCTGCTGTTGTACTTTTGTTCCCCGAGTTTGACTGACAGTGGAGGACTTTTGCAAGTTATCTTTGTCTTTTTCGTCTTTGCCGGAATCCAAACAAAGTAACGCTGACTTTCTAAGAGAAAGCATTGGCTGAAACTCATTATGGAGCATGTCCTTAAACTCTCCAGTGGACAAGCTCTAACTGTGTGTTCTGTCAGATTGAGCTCAAGGTTTAGGTGGGATCGACTTCAGGAAGCCTTTGACATTTCCACGGTTTGATCTTTCATAACATGATATAATGCCAGCTGCTTTGAAAACACGAGGGTTATGATAAATGCAGACCCCCTGTATACTAGAAAAGGACTGAGATGGGTCTAATGAAGATAAACTTTGGGGGGAAAAAAGAAAAGCACAAGGGCGTAGGCCATTTTCAAGGCAATTTGGCACTTAGTTGTTGTTTAATAAGTATGAAGTTGTGCAACTAAAGTCCAATGTTCAGTGCATTTGGTGTTTTCCCATCTTGTAATGAGAAGGGTGCTGCATGTTTATAGGGAAGACCAGCACAGGGATTGCATTGTGACTGTGTCAGAGCTGGGACAAGGTTCTCATGGATTTCTCCTTCAGTGCAGTGCTTGTCACCATCATTGGATGTTTTGTTGCTCTGTAAATTGCCTAAGCATGACCACTGAGAAATTGAGAAGACTATTGGATTAGGAGGACATGGTCCTTCTTAACCTGAATTCTTTAAAACTATGGTGTTGTACGCAGGAGCTGGAAACACAAGCAGGAAAAGAAAATTTGCCCTTTCAGCCCTTTGCCCAGTTGCTGATAGTATTAATATTTATCATCAGACGTTTGAGTGATGCATACATGGAGAAATCCTGCACTGCAGGCATGGCACTTTGTGCAGCAGCCTGAACCCAAGAGCTATGCAGCGTATGTCTCGGTGCAGAACGGGGCTGTATTATGTGCTGATCCTGAGTCAGTAGTAATTAGAGGCCCAGGCCAGTGGTGCAGCCTAATGACAGGTCTGTGGCCTGTTTTGGCTTTTGTTTGTTTGGAGTGCAGCACTCCACAGCAGGGTGTCTGCCCAGCTGGCACGGCCTGCTGGCCCTTGGCCGCCTGTCTGGGCTGGCGAGGCGACTGGTCCAGGCGCTACAGCAGGCACGACGCCAGCTGGAGCTCGGTCTCCAGTCTTCTCAGCTCCCAGCTTTTCCTGGTACAAGTTCTCTGGCTGCCGACCATACCTTCGTTTGTTAGCACCTCCAGGGTCAACAACAACCTGTCACTACCTGTCTCGGTCGTGAGTGCTGCCAGACCTCTAAAAGAAGACCCTCAAATATTCACTCATTGAACCTGGACTTTATTAAGTGATCATAGAGGGTAACTTTTGCTTGTTTTAGATATTTGATTTAGTCACAAAAGTTTTGTTCATTTTGTGGCTCCTTTTCGATCTGCTTTGTATAGGGATAAGATTTTAACAACTCACATTTAGCCAGATTTTGGTTTGATGTGTTTTTAATACATCTTTAATACCCATTTTTTATGCGCACATTCGTTTTTATGAGGCTAATCTCTATTCAGTTGCTTCTCTGATACTTATCGTGCATTAAACAAATCTTGTGTCAGTGAGGTCATAGTTCCAGGGGATGTTTCTCCTGAAAAGTATCATGAATCAGTCAAATGAATCATTTTGCTTGTTTAAGAGAGTTTTAGGAGGATGTGAAAAACAAGATGCAGATACAGAGCCAGCCACCACATTCTGTCCTTTCTGAGCTTGGTATTTTGATGAGTCATCATTCTTACAAACACTGGTGATGTGAGAACGTATAAATAAGAATAAAGACGCTTTTGTTCTCTGGCTGAACCGATGTAGTTTAACTGAGATATCACTCACAATGGTGTGGAGTTCATGTAGCATGTTATTGACTCAGGGAGCCGAGGTCATGGAGGCAGTCTGATCCATTCTCTCTTACCTCCTAAACTTAGAATAATTACCTGGATGTGATTGTAACAACACACACCAACGGGCTTTCTCTCACATGCTCCCAGGGCCAGACTTCAGCATAACTAACTCTGTAATTAAATATCCTCAGACATTCAGATGCCAAAAGTATACAAATGCAGCTAAATATGTTTGCAGTAATAGCTATGTGATGCTTAGTGTCATTTTAAATCAATGACTTGTTGTATAGACTTCACAGAATTGTGTGTGAGAGCGAGAGAGAGTGAGTTTTCATACAGATTTGGGTGTGCAGAATGCAGTTTGTACACATACATGCCAAAGTCTAAATTGAACAGGCAGCTCAAATCCCCATGTTCAGTTCCAGGAGCCTCTGGTGACTGGGTCAGTGCGTTTGTGTATTTCTTTGTTTGTTTGGTTATAACAGGGCTTCCTGTCTGTTTGCCAGGCCTCGTAAAGACTCAGCAGTGAGCGCTCGAGACTAATATTGTCAAGCTGTTAGAAGCAGGTTGTGTGAGTGTTGGCATGTTGGCCTGGCAGTCCTGTGTCACTTTCCGATCCTGTTTGCTGACTGGGTTCAAATCCCCACGCCTCAGCTGACCTGAGTACATATCTGTCTATCGCACGCATGCGAGTATGTGCTCGAGGGATCTTCCATCATTGCCTACCACTTGCCAAGCTGTTTGCCTACTGGAAATGCAGACACAGAAGCTGTCTGTGAATCCCGGTTAAAACTCTCGGACTTGCGCAGCCTTTATTTAATAAGGCATGGATGCCTAGTGTCCTGTCTAAAAACTACTCTGTGGTCAAGCGTTTTAGGACAGCCATCGCATAAACCATCTTAAACACTGCTTTCCTTTCACAAATCTTTAATTATAGGTTTTGGTCGAGCATGAGACACAGAGTAAATGTGAGGCACCTCAAGAACAAACAGTATAATGTCAACATCCAAAAGTTGAGAAAGTTTTAGCTTCTCTCTGTAGATCTGAAATTGGGTGTGTGCACTTGTGCTAAAACAAAGTGCAGCTTTTTGGGACACTATTTGTGCAATATTAACCTGATTCGCCACATAGTTTGGCGTACCTGCACATGTCAGTTAGAAAACCAATGGGGAGTAGATGTTTTATTTACTGGGTGTAATCTCTCTGAACTTGGCTGAACTGTTTCTATGGTACAGACTCTGGATTAGACAGTGGATCTGTGTCGTCTCTTAAACCTGATAAATTGTGTGGTGTTTTAATGCAGTGTTTAAGTTTAGTAGTGATAGACGATACACTCATTCAGAGGGACTGCAGTATTTACCTGCTTAGTACTGATAGATGTTCCTGTGTGACACGCACATTCAGAAGGAACTGACCCCACTTACAAGCATAAATCACTCTATCCTTCATCCGCTTCAGGGCTCCATTTGTGCAGAGTAATGTGCTCGCTATTCTCCTACATCTGCACTGTATAGCAGTGTCACACTTTCAAGGTTCCTATTCAGTCACAACATGTACCACACTTGGGATTTTTTTTCTTTATTGACTTGTTTTCCTGCTTTAAGCTGTATTTGTATTGTTTAGTCCGGCCTCCTTGTGGAGCTTCTCCTGCCAGGGCCAGTTTCTCTCTCAGCCTGAATAGGCTTCGTCTGGCAGTGCTTGGGTGCAAGGAAGAACTGGGCTGGAACTCTAAGGTCAGTTGTTTTCTCATCATCTCAACGGATCCTTTATGCTTACCCTTCCTCCGAGACCAACACAAAGGAGACAGTGAGGGCCAGGACACAGTGAGCCCCACCATGGAGAAAGATTCCCCTGACCATCATATAATGACCAGAAACACATGCCATTGTTTTGGTTCTTTTCTCCATTCTGTGACCATTGGTTCTGATTTTACTGTAAGAAGAATAAGCCATTTATCTCCCACATTAATGTGTGTACCTTTATTCAGACTGGGCTTCAATGGTGTGTGGTTGGATGCTTGTGGTCTAATGAATAGCTTAATAAATGTGCTCAAATTGTAACATCACAAAACATTAGTTTGATCAGTTGTGTAATCAAGGTTCACCCGCTTTAAAACGTTGCCATTTTCTTCCAAACTGGATTGAGCAGTAGCAAATCATCACCAGCGGTGCTTACCCACATCGTTCTCCCACTCTGCTGATGACAGGAACCTGTGGAGAGGTTTTTGCAGGCATGCAGAGTCATTAGTGTTTACATGGGGCCGTAGGGCGAGCTAACGAGCGAATGTTCTGCTGTTCCAGTTGACTGCTGTTGCTGAATGGCCGGTGGAACCCTGTTTGAAAGATTTTATTCCAATTTTTCAAGCTTTTAAAGAGTCTGATCTCTTGCTGTCCCTCACTTAAATCAGATACATGCATCATGGTTGTTTGCCTGCACTGTGAATGCTGCAAATCGACAACCTGTTATTGATCTAGGCTGGGAAAGAATGTTATACATGACGGGGGGGACTAATTTGGTTCTCATCTTCCCTGAGAACTACATTTGGTTGAGGGCATTTTTTATTTGCATTCATACCGGCAGCAGGAACGTTGTGGGCCTCTTTGTGTGGTACTGAAATCCAATACATACCCAGTGTGACTCTGACTGCTCAGCCAGATCTGAATTCATGCAACTTTTACATCGTCCGTCGACGATCGCCATAAATGCGTGCTGAGGAGAAGGGAAAATGAGAGCAGTGAGGGAGGTTTCAGTGGTGGGCTTGCGAAGTAACAGACCTCATACATATTTGGCGTGATATCTCTGTGCAAACAACATTAGAAGTCACATGGCGCCGCTGTTCCATGTTTGAGGAAATTCCTTAAATGGCTGAACGTGGCATCGGTGTCAACGGAAAATAAAATGTTTGAAGAAGTGAAGTTTGAAGCAATGAAGGATGCTAACCAAAGACGTGGCAGTGGCTGAATGGCGTGTCCTTTTCAACTTGACCATTACATAAGTGCCTGTTACTGTTGACTCCATTTTGATTGCTTACCTCTAGACGAGCGGTTCAGGGGAAGCCTTGCTCTTTTGCTCATGTGTGTCGGTTTCAGGACGTGAACCCTTCAGATGAATTTGAGTAAATTGGAATTGGGACACTATAACCATAGCCATAGGCAGATAGGGATCTGGACCAGTCACTGTACACTTGCATCACTGCATAATAGCATCACTCAGGGTTCCTATGCGATGAGAAGAGTACCTACCCTGAAGCAGGAGCTGAGAAAGTCCTTATACTTGGCAAGGACGGATTAAGGATAGTCTGGGCCCCTGGGCAAAGAGTTGCCCAGGGTCCTCCCCCTCCTTCAAAAACATAAATAAATTAGTACATTAAACAACCTGTCAATAACTAACCCTAACACAAGAATCTATTTTATATAAGTTTCTTTCTCATCCACTAATTCATCAAAATTAAGCTGTCTGACCAAATCTGATTCAATGGCCAGAAGTGACAGTGAGTTCAAGCGGTTTTGGCGCATTCTAATCCTGAGTTCATTCTTAATATGAGCGAGTTTGGAGAATGAACGCTCCCCTTCACAATTTGTGATAGGCACAGTCAAAAAAAGTCTAAGTGCTATGTAGACATTTGGAATGGTTGACTGTAAATTCAAATTTATCATGGTTTTGAGACTGTTACTAGAACATTTTTCTTTTTCTGCAATTTGTAGGTCCCTAGAAAGTCAAGGAGCCATGGTAAACGACTTCTATGGAAGTCAATGGCCCCATAGCAGGGGCCCTCGTGATCAAGGGCCCTCTAATTTTATGCCCTGCTCTTCTCTAGGGCCCCCTGGTAGGGGCTCTCATAACCAGGGCCCTCTAAAAATATGCCCCCCTCTTTCCTAGGACCCCTAATAGCCACAAGTTGAAGTCAGAGCAGTGCCACAACACCTCATCCAATTTCATAAGGGGCCCAAAAGCATGGCTAGGGCCCTCAAGAGGCTCTGGGGTCAAAGTCCGTAATAGTCAGAGGATCCTTAAAATGGAGGGCCTTCGGAAATAAAAATATCTTGTATCATAAATGTTGATAGGCATCGTAAAATGTTTTGGGCCGGGGCCCTCTGATCTCCAGTGTCCCTGGGCGCTGGCCCCACTGGCCCGGTCAGTAATCCAGCTATGATGCTTGGCATTCTAAGAACTGCATTCATTCCTGTACCTCAGGTGCGAATACGCGAGAAAGGAGACACTTTCTCCAACAGTTCTAAGAACAATAAGTGCAAAAGCATCTATTCTAACTACAAAAGGTTTGAAATCTTACTAGTAAACTGATTTGTGTAGATCTTCTATGTTTTTGTTAGGAAGGAACTTGTTTAGTCTGACTCGTACTATATAGTTAATGTATAGACTGTGCAGCCTGAGTGCCTCCTAGATGTGATTTAGTGATTGTGCCTTGAGCCTTAATGTTGCAAGCTCCTGTACGTGGTCTGGAGTATTTCCTGTCTATCCTGCTGAATAAAATATTTTCCCACCTTTTCTAACGGTAAACACTAGCATCCAGGTGTGGATCAATGGCGCCTTCCTTTGATGTGCCTAAATGCATTATACCAGGCACATTTTAATTGGAGAGTAGAGCCACAGTTCAATACATGGTGTACAGGATGGGTATGAGACTTTATTATCATTAATATTTAGACCCAGTGTGGGAGGGCTTGGCTAAGGTTAAATGTACATCGGCAGCCAGCACCTTTGATCTCGCGGATAAGCAGATCGATCGTAATGAGAGCAGATTGGGAAAAATGGGACTGAGAGTGTGCACCTCCGATTTTTATTGGATTTTACTGGAGGTTTTGGGTAGGAGGAAAAAGCTCATATCCCATTAGTAGACAGAACATTGTCCTCTTCATTAGCAGCACGTTGTAACATACTAGTTGAATGGTATTTTTATTGCATTTGTTAAGTTATATAGTCATAACGTCTTCAGTCATGCATATAGTGTGAGTAGTAACCAGAAATAAGTCACTTGGGGCTTTTGTAGGGGCTCTTGCATCTGGCTGTTGTAATATACCTGCAGAGGAAAGGGTGCAGGTGCTACTGCTTAAAGTTGAAGGACCAGTAATGCTGTAACTAGATCCCCTTTCACTCTCTTCAGTCCAGTCTTCTCATCTAATAGGCTCCTCAAGGGGCTGATGGGATGTAACTTATCGATAATTGCATGTCTTCCTGCCCCTCCCTGTGTCACATTTCCACTGAACCAGTAACTTAATCGATCTGCTTTCTTTAACAAGTTAGAAAATGGTCATATTTCCCAGCTTTTTTGGTCTTCCAGTTCAGCCCCTGTCAGGCCAATATTCTTTGTCTCCGAGCTGCACATGGCTTTTTGCTGTTTGAATCTCTATTTTAGAGAGAAAGTAAGGTAACAAACCCTGGTATTAGACATGCAGATTGCACTCTCCATCTCCAGCACAGGGGTTGTACATAAAAGCATAATGAATGGAACTAAATGGATTCCTCGGCGGCTCCTGTTTTATCTTCCTTTTTAGAGGCCTGACATGAGTCGGCCTTGTCTTTTAAACGGCCTCTGAGACTGTCAGAGCTGACTCCCAGCTGACACAGAA
The DNA here is from genome assembly GCA_025084515.1 of Ancistrus triradiatus. Classification (NCBI taxonomy): domain Eukaryota; kingdom Metazoa; phylum Chordata; class Actinopteri; order Siluriformes; family Loricariidae; genus Ancistrus; species Ancistrus triradiatus. Next base: position 170,844 of record JAJAGP010000351.1, on the reverse strand, counting down.
AGAGAGAGGCTGAAGAGCATGTCAGAGGAACGTTTGATCGTAGCCCGGAAACAAGCTGTCAATAGTAGCTGAGATTAACCTAGCTCACTATATCCACATGTACTGTTCAGGAGAGGGAGATCAGGCTTCCTCCACTTAAACAGCATTATTTATCAATATGAAATTTTAACAATTCTTCTCTGTACTCTTCTGAGGTGTATTACGGAGGCTTTACCTCTGTCCCGGTGCCTATAAACCTACAGAGAATGATTGAACAGCGTAGTACAAGCCTGGGCCAGAAGTACGTGCCTTTATGTGTCAAGTCATACATCTCATTTCTTTTTTACTGATATGAGCATTAGATAAAAAGGGCACAGTTACAACCACTGGTACACAGGTGTACAAAAACATCCTGAGGCCTTTTGTTTAAGATGTAAGAATTTAGCATGAATACAGTATGTTTTTAAAAAATGGCTGAACCTATACATTAAGTTCTGCCACCGACATTACATGCCCTTTAACACCAGTTGCAAATACGAATGTAAAAGAGCCTGGTTATGAAATCTTAAATCAATGATGTACTATTTTTGAGAGAACAACAGAGTGTGTGGGTGAGCATGAGAGGAAAAAGCAGAAGGACAAGATAAAATGTAGTGTAGAAGGTCCATCTTAAGGTGTTCTTTTAAAAGATCGTTATATAAAGAGATGAAGAATTAGTACATGGACTAATTAATACATTTACCAGCACTGCCTCAGCTGACTTTTCACTCACTTTGAGTCCTGGTCATGCAGCAGATGCATAAAGACATTGATTATTGATATGTATTTTCTGTCCTCCTTAGATCTTGGATAGATGGTTGTGTATTGACAGATGTTTGAATGTATTGTATGTGCGTACAAATTAGTGATAGCCTGTGTTGATGAAGATGAAGAGTATCTCTGAGCGTGCTCACACAGCCCAGCTCCTTCTGTTCTCTGTTTAATTATTGTAAAAGCAAAGAGTGAAAGAAAAGAGCAAGTGTACACACAGTTTCTGTAGTTTTACTTCTAAAAACTACGATTCATTAATGCCTGCTGACACCCAATTCCCTCAACTGAGATTAGGTCTAGATTAGAGAGTGTTTAAATTGCATATACAGTGGTACCTTGGTACTAGTATTTAATTTGTTGAAGGAACAATGTAAATTGAATGAATCTCTTCCAGACCCCCAGAAAATGCGCACTGTATAAGGCATTATGTGCATTAATGGAGTTTTATTGTACATGTGCTCCCTGATTTACGAAGGGGATATGTTCTGACAAATCCGTCATAAGTATGTGTCATGGCTGTTTCATGAACCGAGCAGTTGAATATAGTCTGTACTGTGTCATAGCAAGCTGCCTTAGTGTTTAAAACACTTACCGTATTTTCCGGACCATAAAGCGCACCGGTTTATAAGATGCACGAAATGAAACAAAACTCTAAGTTCCGTCAGAAGCTCAGTTTGGTCTTTACCTGGCGCAGGGCGTCTTCTTGCTTCCTCCACTTCCGTACCATTGATTCGTTAATGTTGAATTCTCTCACAGCTGCTCTATGTCCATGTTGTAACTGCGTGACTGATAGCGTTTGTGTTTTGAAATCCGCTTCGAAAATGAATGAATGAAATGCACGTACCCTAATGCTGAAGCAACATACCGTATTACCCCGCTATGCTGCGCACTACGGTGGCCGTAAGCTTCGTAACTTACCAAGGCTGTGCTAAAACATTTTGACAGATTTATGAGCGCCGTGGTACCATCTACAATCGGTTTCTAGGTCAGAAAAGCATAACCAGAATTTAATTCATACATTAGACGCCACCGCATTTTAGGCGCACTGTCGATTTTTTTGAGAAAGTTAAAGGATTTTAAGTGCGCCTTATGGTCCGAAAAATACGGTACATTAAGCTACAGTTGGCCAAAATCATTAACACAATGCTTATTTTAGAATCAAGTATTGAAAAAGCTCATGTCATTTATTGATTAATGTTTTGAAAGTGAAAAGCAAGGCACTGTTGGCGACATGGTGCTGCAAGTGGGTAGCCCGACATCGTCCTGCCCGTGTCCGTGTGGGTTTACCTCAGGTACTCCGGTTTCCTCCCACATTCCAAAGACATGCATTAGGTTAACGGGGTTGCATTAAGTTTGCCCAGTATGAGTGCGTCTGGTTGGTAGTGATGTCATTTGCTTCTGCTCTGAACAGCCATTGATGCTGATGTGACATTACACAAAGAAAGAATCAACCAATGACCTTGCAATTAATCATGTTTACAGTTTAATGCCTAGAAAGAGCTTTTTAAAGATTTCTGGTACGTCTGGTCTTGTAATCAGCGTTTTGCGAAATGCTAGGTGCTGGAGATTTATGAAAGACAGTCATGTCAGGGTAGAGGTGCAAAAACAATCTCTTCGTTGCCTGCATGCCTTTTTCAAAATGAAGCCAGAATAACAAACAAGGACCTCAAATTAGATTTCCCAAAACACTACATTCCCTCTCATTAGCTGGTTGCTGTGGCCAGGCGCTGAAATAGCTGGGCCAGCACTGAGTGTGCCATGCTCCCCTCAGCAGCCATCTTAACTACAGTCTTTAACTAAACGAGCAGTTGGTCATTCAGGCCAAGGTATGCAGCTCCTGCTTCTCCTGAGCTCATTTTTCTCCTACATGCAGACATTTTCCATGTCAATCTTTCACCTTTTGCTTTTGATAAAAATGCATCTTGCCCTCCCTTTAAACTTATATTCTCTCTCTCTCTCTCTCTTTCTCTCTCTCTCACTCACTCAGTCACTGTCTGTTTCTGTGTGTATGTATGTGTGTAAGCGCATGGTGGGGAGCATTGGTGGGCAGAGCTCCATCCATCCTACTGACTTCTTAGAGCTTTGATTTAGATCTGATTCTGAATCCAGGGTTACATTTTCATTATCACAGGCAGGATCTCACCTAACCCACTGTTTCTATCATTTTTTTCTTATCTTTTGACACTTATTTTTTTAGCTTCGGCAGGCTTTGACTGTAGACTTGCTGTCTGGTTTTAAGTCAGGATTTGTTTTGTAAATATAACCACATGCACCCAGTGTAGCATTTTTAAATTGGAGTCTAATTGGTCATTTTAGGTTTTATGTTGTATTAACATGTATAGTGGATTTTCTTACTGTGGATTTTCTTTATACATGCATAGTTATAGGCTGTGTCCCTACATCCCTCATACCACATATAGCACTATTAGCCATATGGGGCCTGTGGTAGCCTAGCGGATAAGGTACTGGACTCTGGACTATAAGGTCCAGGGTTCAGATCCCACCTCTGCCAAAAAAGCTGCCACTGTTGGGTCCTTGAGCAAGACCCTTAACCCACAGTTGCTTAGATTATAAGATTGTATACATTTTAAGTCGCTCTAGATAAGGGCGTTTGCTAATTACTTTGTGAAAGCGGATTCCATTGCATAAGGAACAAGTGTGGCAGGTAACACCTTGCCATGCTGTTTCTTTCAAAAATACCTAATGATATCAATGCTTTCCATGATTTCCATCATTCTGGTAATCACTCTGGTTTTTTTTGTGTGTGTTTAATCAATTGTTAAAAAGTAACACAGAAAAACATGTGTGATTAAACATTTTAGTCTTTTAAGAGCAGTAATATGAATTAATTCCATTATGGAAATATGAAGCCGTGTTATGGTCAGTGTAGACATGCTCCCAGGATTGCAATAATCCAAGCCATTGTCTTCCATTGAAAAATAATTATAAACAAAAGGTGAAAACATTGTCATTCAGCTTGAGTATGGAAACGTTTCCAAGTGATAATAACTGACCTTTCAAAACATTTATTAGACACCCTTATCCAGTGTGACTTACAACTGGAACAAAGTAAAAACACCACTGTTAGCAATATGACACCATTTTAGTGCCCTGTATCCTAAGAACACAGCCTGACGTGTGTTTCTGCTTCTGCTCAGTTGTAGAAATCTGGAATATATCAGATAAAGAGGCTACATGTCCTGAATAAATAGACTATTATGCTAAAATCCATCTGGCTTTTATGAAATTTGATAACAGCCTCCGTCTGTATTCTGATATAGGAGTATACAGTTTACATGACCACTTCAATAATTATGGAACTGCAAATACTGCATAAACTACAAATTCAGATAATGATCAGATAGCTAGTTGTATGTAAACAAACAGAGTGAGCGTCATTTGAAGATGACTTCATGTTGTCTACTCATGTGGACAGCTTGACAACAATGGCAACAACATGGAGAGTCTGTAAGAATGTCGTTCTGTTAACAGAACTTACTACAAATGAGTATTGTTTTTCTGAACACAGTACACCAGGTATGTACAGAATCTGCAAAATATGATATTAGTTCTGTAATAAGGGAAGTCATATGGCCAAGCAAACACCAAGCCCATTAATAGAAAGAAGGTACTCAACATCTTGCTAAATAATCAGTAAGTGAACAGTTAGACAATGAGGACTGGGTATGTAAATAAGTACCAGGACCAGAATCACTGTGCTATGAAAATACAGCAATATGTGGTTTACACTTTAGAACTTTAGATAATAAAGCGTTGTAAATGACATTTTAATAATTATTTTAGTTTTTTAGCTTTGAAGTCATTTTAAAGCTAAAAATTTTAAATGGGTTTGGCAGTATGACTATTTTAGATCATGAGTGATTCAAATGCCTCCACAATCTACCTGAACGGAGAGGTTGGGAGAATGTCATACTAAATATTTTTTATTACTTCCTCTGAAAATGTTCATATTTCAAGATATTTTAATAAACAGAGAAGTCACTCTGTTTGCGATTGACTATGACACTCAGTTAAACCAATAATAACTCAGAATTTGTAACTTAATAACTTTGTAATAAAAACTTTTGGTTTATTTGGTTTATTTGGCAACACGCAGGACATGGTGACTGCAAAAAATGCTCATCAGTTATATGTGAGTGGTTTGGATTTTACATGATCAACATGACACAACAAAAAAAAATATGCAAAGACAAGAATATGATGCCTCATGGATAGAAAACAATCTGTTCCACCACCTCCAAAGAAAGTGCTCCAAAGAGTACTGTGTAACCCAGATAGCCAGAAATGGCGTGGAATGAAACAGGAATAACAAAGCTCACTGATGCCATGACAAGGATATTATTCCCAATAAAATAGGCAATAAGGAGCATTATAAGTGACTTCTATGAAGAGTTGATCCTCATTATAATTTTTACATGTCCAAATGTTTTTGAACACCACTATTCCTCTGTTGTGCACAAAATGCAATTGAATTCAAAATGAACAATGACCAGTGTTTTTGCCACCACTAGTGATTTATGGTCTAGCTATACTTCAGAACCATATTTGATTATTTTATATTATTATTATAATATTATCACTGATTTAGTGAATGAGCTATATATAGTGCTATCTCGGTTCTTGACCACGTTGGAACTCATCGAATTCAGTTCTTGACACTTTTGAATAGAAACATTTATCTCGGTTTTCATCATTTCCTCAGTACTTGGCGCACTTGCTTAAACTTGTACGATTCGAGCCGCATGACTCGTTTCATCCGAAACTCGATTCATGATTTATGATTCACGTTTCAGTACACAGTGATTCAGATTCACAATAGCCCTTTCTCAGTGTTACATCTATAGTACTATATTCTTAGTGCAAATAAGTCCCCATGGGTCCTGTAATGGTTAGTAATGACAGCCAACTGAAAGGAAAACACAATAAAGCAGGTGTTTTGCTTTTACTTTTTACTTTCAATCCCTTACTCACTAAATTACATGAGATTTTTCAACATTATATTAAAAAATAAGCTCTGTGTTAATGATTTTGGCCAACTGTAGGTTAATGTAAGTGTAATGTGTAATAGACTCCACTATGATACTGAATAGACTATATTAAACTCATCTCAGTCCCTGATACATTGATGGCAAATTGTGATGGATTTGTTGGAACATATCCCCATCGTAAATCAGGGAGCTCCTGAACAATACAACACTCTTGATGAATATGATGCCTTATAGAGTGTGGATTTTCTGGGGGTCTGGAACGGATGAATTCAATTTACATTATTTCTTATGGGAAAAATTTACTCAGTACTCATCAGTTTCGGTTCTCAGCAAGCCTCAAAATTTTACATTTTGTTGGGAAGTATATTGAAGTTTGTTTAAAAAGTTGCTGTAGACCAAGTGTCATTATTTTATTTAGCTACTTATTTATTAGTATATAAATTAATGTGTTCCATCACCACAAATTATTTATGTCAGTACTGGAATGGAATAGAAAGTAGCAGGTCACCTTAGGTGTAGATTCAGGTGTAGATCTTGTTCGTAAGTCATTGTGTTATGATTCAGTAATCTTTTCATTTTAAAAAAATGACAGTTGGAATTTACGTGTATGCAGAAGCAGTCGAACAATAATAAAATAATCCTTTCATTTTCAGTAATCCTAGTTATCCTACTCGGGGTGGATCTCAGAAATCCTTGGTACACTTTGGACAGGACCCAAGCACAATACATCACACACTGACTCATTTACATATAGGGCAAGTAGCCAGGTTACATTCATCTTCAAATTTATTTCCTTTTAAAATTAAAAGTAAATGCATTCCTTTTAAAGTTATTTTTATACAGGTATGCACTGCATAACTTCATGTCCGATCCGATCACTTATACTTTAGTGGTTGTTAAGGTTATTATCCTTATTATTAAGGGTATTAACCTACTTAACCCATATATTATGTTGCCAGATACATTGACATACTATTGTAATGACAGAACTAAGAGCTCAGACTCTGATGCATCAAGTTTTATTGATTACAATGTAGAGCAACGAGCACGTACAGTGGGGCAAAAAGGTATTTAGTCAGCCACTGATTGTGCAAGTTCTCCTACTTAGAAAGAAGAGAGAGGTCTGTAATTTTCATCACTTGACAAAATGAGAAAAAAAAATTCAGGAAATCACATTGTAGGTTTTTAAAGAATTTAATTGTAAATCATGGTGGAAATAAGTATTTGGTCACCCACAAACAAGCAAGATTTCTGGCTCTCACAGACTTGTAACTTCTTCTTTAAGAAGCTCTTCTGTCCTCCACTCGTTACCTGTATTAATGGCACCTGTTTGTTCTCGTTATCTGTATAAAAGACACCTGTCCACAGCCTCAAACAGTCAGACTCCAAACTCAACCATGGCCAAGACCAAAGAGCTGTTGAAGGACACCAGGAAGAATATTGTAGACCTGCACCAGGCTGGGAAGAGTGAATCTACAATAGGCAAGCAGGTTTGAGTGAATAAATAAACTGTGGGAGCAACTGTAAGAAAATGGAAGACATACAAGACCATTGATAATCTCCCTCGATCTGGGTCCCCATGCAAGATCTCATCCCGTGGGGTCAAAATGATCATGAGGATGGTGAGCAAAAATCCCAGAACTACACGGAGGACCTGATGAATGACCTGCAGAGAGCTGGGACCAAAGTAACAAAGGCTACCATCAGTAACACACTACGTTGAGAGGGACTCGGATCCTGCAGTGCCAGGCGTGTCCCCTGCTTAAGCCAGTACATGTCCAGGCCCGTCTGAAGTTTGCCAGAGAGCATATGGATGATCCAGAAGAGGATTGGGAGAATATCATGTGGTGTATCAGAACTTTTTGGTAAAAACTCAACCCGTCGTGTTTGGAGGAAGAAGAATGCTGAGTTGCATCCCAAGAACACCACACCTACTGTGAAGCATGGGGGTGGAAACATCATGCTTTGGGGCTGTTTTTCTGCAAAGGGGACGTGTTAAGGGAAGAATGAACGGGGCCATGTATCTTGAGATTTTAAGCCAAAACCTTCTTCCATCAGTGAGAGCATTGCAAATGGAACATGGGTCTTCCAGCCCGACAATGATCCCAAACCCATCAGTAGCTGACTAAATACCGTTTTGCCCCACTGTAACTATGAAATAGAGATGAAGAATAAGGCATCCAGCCCTTATTGCCTCTCAGATTGAATCAGTGAGAGGAGTGGGTACGGTGGGGTGTGTTGGCGAGAGAGCAGTAAAATCAGCGAGTGTCAGTTGGTGTGATATGCTATATGCTGTTTGGCTGGTGTGGTGCAACTTTGAAGTGCCATGTTGATAAGACACAAGCTGGCTCACAAGCTTCCCAGATGAATCTCATGAATAGAGTGAAAGTGAAAGTCATCCGGAAAAAAAAATTGAGCAGATTACAATTTTTTTTTTTTTTTTTTTAAATCTTCTTAATTGCATGGCTTCTCATAAGTATGCGTTTGTATGACATGATAACGCGTTACTATTCAATGGAACTTAATGAGCCAATGCAGGTCAATCACAACCCATCTAATTTCCCGTACCTGCTAAGAATGATTATAAACGCTATTAAAGCAGTGCTTGGCCAGTCTAAATGCTGCGAGGATGATGACTAAATCTGATGCGTAACTATACGGTTCTTGATTGACTGGAATAGCGCATAGTATTGTGAAATCAGCAAATCCAACACTTACCACTAATGCAAGGTGTGTCTGTATGCGTTTCTGCAGTGCTTAAGTTAAGCACTGGGATATGACATCACCACTGTAAAAACATTACAGTGAAATGATCGAAAAGGGTTTAAAAAAACACCCATGTTACTACACCCACAGCTTCACCCACCTCACTTTTATCGGGTTTCTGAGCAAGGTCGTCACTATCCTGGATTCCTTTTTGCGCAAAGTTCACAAGCTCATATATAAACGTGTGCTGGAACACGTCAACACTTCGAATAGTGACCTTGACCTAAAAGTTGTTTAGGTATTTAAAACTGTCTTTAACAATTATGTGTTTAGGGAGCAGGCTATGGGTATTATAGCATGGAGAGGCAGGTCACAAGTACTCTCTCCAGTGCTGCGTTTAGGACCTAGAGGCCTACATATACAGAGGGACATTCAGGGTTAACTTATAGTCTGCCTGCCTGTCTGCATTTTGCTGTTTGTCACATACCAGGAGCATCATTTCCCACTTGGAGACAGACAAGCCTGTGGATCTGATTGGCTGGGTGCCAAAATAAACTCACAAAGACTTCTTTGACTGTAGGTCAGTTGGTTAACCAAGCAGTGGAGGGACAAAGAATCTCTCCCGGTCACTCAGCGTGCCCTTCTTCTTTTTGTTCTTCTCTTTCTTCACCTGTGCTCTCAGAACCTTCACATCGTTCTGCTTAACAGTGAGTAAGAGCCGTGTCAGTGTGAACAGTATACCAGAGTAAACATCACTGGCTTCTAAAATTCAGTGGCCATATCAGTGGGGGGTGATTGGTACATGGTGCATATGGCGTTATGTAGTCCTTTGTTTGCAACCACTCCAGAGCTGACCCACAGCACTGTGCACACCTCGTTCTCTGTTCTTTCTCTATATTCATATATTCTCAGACTCCTCTTTCACTCGTGTCCTCCACTTTGCAAATTTACACCATGCTTGACCTCTGGTCTCTGGTGTAAAGGGCACTTTGCATACGAGTGATGTTTAAATGCTGCATTGTTAACTTGCGTTGGTTAGCTGCTGTGTAACCCAGGGACTTCATGCTGGTTTGATCACTGAGCAGGAGCTGTAATGAATCCAAACAGTATTAGTTTAGCCAGCAAAACTGGCTTGATTGGAGGAAATGGGCCCTCAGGCTTATACAGCGGTGCTTGAAAGTTTAAGAACCTTTTCCGAATTTTCAATTTTTCTGCATAAATATGACCTAAAACATCATCTGATTTATTTCTTATTTTTATTTTTTGCACAAGTCCTTAAAGCAGATAGAGAATCCAATTAAATGAGTGAGACAAAAATGGAATACTTAGTCATTCATTTTTTGAGGGAAATGATCTAATGTTAAATATCTCTAAGCAGCCAATGTATGTGAATCTTTTGCTTTCAGTATCTGGTGGGACCCCTTTATCCTCCAAACATTGTGGTGTTTATATGCCAAAACATTTTAAATTTGGTCTCTTTGAGTTACAGAAGACTGACTGAGAGACACTGCAGGAATTTCAAGGTAGTCTTTTATAAACAGCAAATATGTTGGTGGCTTAGCAGTTAAGGTACTGGACTATAGACCAGAGAGTTCAGGTCTGAAACCCCACCATTGCCTAGTTGCCACTGTTGGGTCCTGGAGCAAGACCCTCAACCCACAATTGCTTTGATTGCAGGATTGTAAATTAATAAATAAATGTATTTAAATTACTGTGGTAGTTTAGCGGGTAAGGTACTGGACTATGGACCAAAAGGTCCAGGGTTCAAATCCCACCTCTGCCAAGCTGCCACTGTTGAGTCCTTGAGCAAGACCCTTAACCCACAATTGCTTGGATTGTAAGACTGTACCAATTGTAATTCGCTCTGGATAAGGGTGTCTGCTAAATGCTGTAAATGTAAATGTTAATGTCTTAGGGTTAGAGGGTTGGGGCGTGTTTTGTTTTTGGTTTGTTTTTTGGGGGGTTTTTTTGTTTGTTTGTTTTTGACTGATTGACAGCTGGATTCAAGGTTCTGTCTCATGTGAGGTAGGCTTATCATTTTAAGATGCATGCCATGCATCCATGCAGGGCAAACAAAAAGCGCACTGTCCAGTGAATGCTGGAATGTTTTCTTCTGTGCAGGACGTACCCACCCACATTCCATTCACTACCAGGGAAGCTCGCATGACAAGCCATTTCTGAAAGTACGTGTTAAAACCCATTTGTCCAGTGAGCGTTGTCTTTCGTCCTGTTGAAACAAGACGTACACAATCGCGCAGTAGACACCCAGAGACACACAGGCTTCAGTTAGTGTCTGCTGGGAGTGCTGTCAGGAGCTTCAGAGAGATTTTACATGCAGTGACTTAAGTGAAAATTGAAAATGCCTGCATATAAAAAAAAAGCATGTATTTTGTAGATTTACCCACACCAGGTCCTAGCAGGTTCTGGTTGGATTGTGTTATTGTGCTATTCCTTATTTGTACTAACATGAGGTTTTGTCTACTAAGAAGAATGCAAAGCATTAAATGCTAAATGTTGTAAATGTAAAATGATTCGCTTAAAGATTGGATTCCTTCAAGATGTATGAGTAATGTAGATGCTTTGGTTAAGGTTGTAGTGGTGCACTTTAATTAAATGTAGGTCCTCAGATGTCTGTTGTTATCAGGATAATGTTTAGCTGAACACAGCTTGAAATTTCAGACCTAAGCTTTGTTTTTTGTAGGGTTATAAGGCGCATTAAATGAAACAAAACTCATAAGTTCCGTCGAAAGCTCAGTTTGGTCTTTACCTGGCGCAGGGCGTCTTCTTGCTTCCTCCACTTCCGTACCATTGATTCGTTAATGTTGAATTCTCTCACAGCTGCTCTATGTCCATGTTGTACTGCGTGACCGATAGTGTTGGGTTTGAAATCCGCTTCGAAAATGAATGAATGAATGCACGTACCCTAATGCTGAAGCACATACCGTATTACTCCGCTATGCTGCGCACTACGGTGGCCGTAAGCTTCGTAACTTACCAAGGCCGTGCTAAAACATTTTGACAGATTCGTGAGCGCCGTGTACCATCTACAATCGGTTCTAGGTCAGAAAGCACAACCAGAATTAATTCATACATTAGGCGCACCGCATTTTAAGGCGCACTGTCGATTTTTGAGAAATTAAAGGATTTTAAGTGCGACTTATGGTCCGAAAAATACGGTAAGTAATTTAGTTTAATTCGTCTTGATAACTTTTGGAGATGTAATTTCCACGTTTCTCCTTATTTCTCCTGGTGTGTGAATTATAAGGTGCTCAATAAATACATAAAAAGCTATTTAAAGAAGTTCAATTTCTTGATAAGGAAAGTTACAGAATCTATCATGGAATGCAACTGAGGCATACAATCGCACATGCAAACCTCACCTTGCCAGAGGCAGGATACGAACCAGAGTGGCTCAGTTGGTAGAGCACTGGTTCTGCCCCTCCGGTTCATATCCTGCCTCTGGCAAAGAAAAGTCTGTAGATTGTATTACAGTTGTGTGTGTGGAGTGTCTTGTCACTGCCAGGTTTCAAACCAGATTTCAGAGTGTGTAATCCCGGTGAGGTCTCTTGCTGTTGGGCCCCGACTTCCTGGGTATTTAATCCGAGCGAAGAGTGGAGTCGGTTCGTCTGTGTGTACTTCTGTGTCCCGCTCTTAGCTTTTTTTCCCATACTTTTCCAGTGTTCCATCTCACTAGAGAAATTCATCTGTCTGAGTTTGTGGTTCCTCCAGGTCAAGCAGGCTGGGTCTGTGGTAACGCAAGCGTCCCATTGGTGTCCCCACATGACCTTGTGGCATGCCTGTCTGCATTATTGATCAATTACATTTACATTTTCAGCATTTAACAGATGCCCTTACCTAGAACGACTTGCGCAATAAAAAAAACTCAATGTGAACACTCATTTAACGCCATTCTTCATGTGCAGACATCTGCCCAGTTGCCTTGTGTAAGTGGCTGAATTTGCTAGGGCTGCAACCATTAATCGACTTCTTCGACTAAAATAGACTACCTAATCAGTTGGCAACTAATTTAATAGTCAGTTAGTCGGTGATCTCACTCTGAAAAAGGTTGTCAGTCGTGCTATTTGTAATTCCAACCTTAGTTGGCATGGGAGCACATCCTCCATGTTGGTGCATCTGAACAGCAAGCACATTGACATTAGTTAGCAATATTAAAAGCCGACCTACTTCATGATATGAGCTCTTTCAAAATGTGTTCTCTTAAATCGTTAATGGAGTTGGAACAGAGATGCAAGTAACTTATTCACAGTGAGCCTGTTCAAATTCCAAGTCGCAATAACTTATTTGATTCTAAACATTGTTAAACAGTTTTCTATTTGGCTTGACTTCTCCGTGAATGTTTGTGAATATGTGGGCAATACAGTGGGGCTAAAAAGTATTTAGTCAGCCACTGATTGTGCAAGTTCTGCTACTTAGAAAGATGAGCGAGGTCTGTAATTTTCATCATAGGTACACTTCAACTATGAGAGACAAAATGAGGGGAAAATCCAGGAAATCACATTGTAGGATTTTTAAATAATTTAATTTTAATTATGGTGGACAATAAGTATTTGGTCAATAACAAAATTTCAACTCAATACTTTGTAACATAACCTTTGTTGGCAATGACAGAAGTCAAACGTTGCCTGTAAGTCTTCACCAGGTTGGCACACACTGTAGCTGGTATTTTGGCCCATTCCTCCATGCAGATCTCCTCTAGAGCAGTGATGTTTTGGGGCAACACGGACTTTCAACTCCCTCCACACATTTTCTATGGGGCTGAGGTCTGGAGACTGGCTAGGCCACTCCAGGACCTTGAAATGCTTTTTATAGAGGCACTCCTTCGTTGCCTGAGCGGTGTGTTTGGAATCATTGTTATGCTGGAAGACCCAGCCACGTTTCATCTTCAATGCTCTCACTGATGGAAGGAGGTTTTGGCTTAATATTTGAATGGTAGTTTTTAATAATCTGTTGCTTCTGCTGCATTTTGTCTGTGATCACATGTATTGCGATAAATATTGTGTATTTTAAAAATGTCATTATATGACATATTTTGCCATATCACGCCTAGTTGCTGCTACTTTGCACATCATAGGTTTTAAATTTTGACAGCAAAAAGATTTTGGCATTTTATTTCTCTTGTATTAGCAGGGAAGTTCACACAGTTCATTTTTGAGTAAGGTATTCAACTTGGCCTTCATTGTTAGTTTAAGCTAAATGTAATGTAGACTGATAGCTGTGAAGTTATTTGGTAATTCAGCAATTCATAATCAGAATAATCGATTATATGATTCAATATTTCACATAGAATTCACATATTGTAAGTATCAGTGGCTCTCATTGTTTTGTGTGTGCCAACAGGATGCCTAGTGGGTAGGAGAACCTGAGTGCGTTTACATGCACTTAATAATCCGATAACTGCAGAAAATCAGCTTTGGTCAGTAGTCCGATAGAGGAGTGTACATGCGCTTGAGTAATCAGATAATGGTTGACCTCTGTGTTTACATAACTCCGGCAATAATCGGATTTCTACTTTGCAACAAGACAATAATCTCATAGAAATGTGACACAAACTTACATTTTTCATGTTAAATAATCAAATTGTCCGGAGTTATTTTTTTGTATATATTGTGTTTCTGAGTGTCCACAAAGTGTTGGATAGCCTTTTGGCAGGTGCTGCGTTTAATTCCACGGTTGCCAGATCCCACGAGAGAAACCCCTCCTGGTCTATGTATATAAACCCAAAAGAAGTGAAATATCTAAGCGTACCTGGCAAGTCAAGTCAAGTCAGATTTATTTATATAGCGCTTTTTACAATGGAGCATTGTCTCAAAGCAACTTTACAAGTTTAGATTATCTCCTAATAACTACGTCCAATCCCAAATTGAGCAAGCCTAGGGCGACAGTGGCAAGGAAAAACTCCCTGAGTTCTAGGAAGAAACCTTGGGAGGACCAAGACTCAAAAAGGGACCCAACCTCCTTGGCGCGACCATGCTGTTTTCTGCCGACCGCTCTGTGCACACACGCAGACTGCCAAGTCCGATTGAAACTGATGTTCATGCTATGAGAAATCAGATTCCTGAAATAAAATCCACCTCTCTATCGGATTTCTAGATCGATTTGTAGATCGGAGCGTACTGTATACTTGACCACTTGAGTAATCCGATAGTGATCGGGTTATTTAGTGCATGTAAACACACTCTGACCTGGGGTACAAATAAAGTATTAACAGTCAGGTAGTTGATTTTCCAGTTCTTACCACTTAATATGTCGTTTACATGTGCATGACTCTTTCCTAATGTCTCTACTTACATTTACAGCATTTAGCAGACGCCCTTATCCAGAGCGACTTACAATTGGTACAGTCTTACAATCCAAGCAGTTGTGGGTTAAGGGTCTTGCTCAAGGACCCAACAGTGGCAGCTTGGCAGAGGTGGGACTTGAACCCTGGACCTTTTGGTCCATAGTCCAGTACCTTAACCGCTAGGCTACCACAGTCCACAGTTGTATGATTTTACTGTGCATTTGAGAGACGAACGTCAAAGAGCTGTTTCTTAGCTGTGGATCTCTCTGTCTTTGTGCTGGAAATGGATGTGTTCAAAGAGGAAAGTGTTCGTGTAAGCTAAACCATCTTCAACAGCAGGGCACTGAGAAACTGACAGGAAAAAGTGATTGAAGTGCAACAACAGCACAAACAAGCCTGAAGTTTGTTTTTGGTACAGAAAGGCGGTGCCTTAAAGAGGGTCTGTGTCTGTCACAACCCTCCACTACACTCTCGCTGACTCTGTCTGTCCTCAGAAACATTAAACAGATTCTACTACCCTTACCCTTCTTTTCCTTCATGGTCCATACACTCTCTCTCACAGACACACACACACACACACTGCTGCAACAGCAGTGAGTGCGGGGTAGAAACCCTACTGCTTGACTTTGGTATAAATTATTGATTCTCTTTCCCTTATGAATTTTCCATCAGGTCGCTCTTTCTGTGTATGATATTGTGCATGTTTGGTGTTAGAGAGTGAGCTTCTATCAGGGAGAGACTTGCTTAAGCCCAACAAAATATGAGACCACAAATCTTGATAGTGGACTGCAGGGTTTAGAGGAGAGTGTGCACATTTAAATTTACTTCTCATACATGCATTACTCACTTCTCCCAAGATGCGCTATTCCACTTATTATGTATTATTTTCTGTTTTTTTTCACAAATATGGACTGACTTCCTCTTTGACACTACTTTGCAACGAAGTCCCCGAGCAGCGATGGTACCCTGAAAACTTTGAACTCTGGGGTCATAAGCACTGAAAGGAAAAATGCACTTCGACAGCACAGTGCACCTGCTTCCAAGCGTGCTACGCAAGTAGTGTAGACGTTACAGTCGGTGAAACAACAGTTTATCAATTATTTTACATAGTTATCACTTTCACCCCCATTCCCTTGCAAGATTTAGCTTCCCTGTTCTCTCTCTTTCTCTCTCTGGCTTTTTTGGTGTAATAGATTTTCTGGTGTTTTCTTCATCCTGACCCTGAGAGGCTTCAGGGCCTGATTAGTCAGATTCAGTGTGGAGTCTATTGATCCAAGCCTAAAGGGCAATAACCAAATGGATCTGGAGCAACAAGTCAATAATGCAGTTATTGCAGCAAACCATTAGTCTGTGTTTCAGACGCTACCGTACAACAGTGCAGTGTGTAATCATGAGTGAATTAGTGTCACTCACAACTCTCTCACATACTGCCTCTACATGGAGTGAGAGCTGGAATGTCTTGGTTTTTGTTAACAGGTTGGATCCTTAGCACTGCAAGTGTCCCTCAGGTGTTGCTTTAATTTTATGCATGCCACACGTGGTGCTTAGCAAATGCCATTGACACCATTTTTGGGAATCCTTACACAAAAAAAAAAAACGTACCACTTATACAGTGGTACCTAGGAACTCGTCGAATTTGGTTCGTCTAGGCGCTCTTGCTTAAACTTGTACGAGTGGAGCCGTGCGACTCGTTTCAGTCAAATCTCAATTCAGAATTCAGTACGCAGTGATTCAGGTTCACAGTGAAGATCTCTGCTGTGTTTATCGTGTTTTTCTTTATTTTTACATCTGCAGTACTGTATTCTTAGTGCAAATAAGTCTCCATAAGTCCTAAAGTTAGTTATAAGAGCCAACCGAAAGGAAAACATGAACTGAATTCTTCTAACACAGCCTGCAGTTATCTTAGCAGCTATGCTGGTGCCTTGAGTTCACCAATAGAGTAAGTGTTTTGATTTTTCTTTTCACTTTCAATCCATTGCTCACTAAATTACATGAGAATTTTCACCACTATTACAAAATAAGCTTTGCGTTAATGGTTTTGGTCGTCTCTAGTTTAATGTAAGTGTTAATGTGTAATAGGCTCCGCTATGATCCAGTATAGACTAGCAAAATCATCGGTTCATGATGCATTTAATTCGTGATGGATTTGTCTGAATGCATCCCCATTGTAAATCAGGGAGCACCGCTACAAAACAGCTCCAGTAATGCCTTATACAGTGTGGATTTTCTGGGGGAACGAATTCATTCAATTTACATTATTCCTAATGTACTCAACAAACCTTCTAGAATGGACTAAAGACAAGAACCGTCCACTGCTATTCTCATATTCTTAGCTATTTTCAGTAGGCAACTAGCACACGGTTAATGACGCCAGGAGCAGGGAAGTTGTTTGCTGAGGCAATTCCTAATTTTGTCTCACAATGAGCAAAGATACCAGCCATTATCAGTTACTCTCCACAAAGACCCACCACTTGTACGGATCCAGGGGCGTCATCAGAACCACTTTACTGGGGTATGTTCCCCACTATAAATCATGGGGGGGTATAAAGTCAAGTTTATCCTGGATTGCTGAGCAGCACTACATCATACAACTTCACTACAAGCACTACATTTCCCATAATGCCCCAGCATCTTTCCAAAAGCTTGAGTGCCTTTCGGTCAGAGCCAGTTTCTTTCAGTTTTCCACATTGAGTCATGGACATGGACAAATATATAAAGGAAGGTCAGCAAAGCTGCAGGCAAGCTAGTGATCACTCATAGCTGCATGTTGTGGATAGTCACTTATAACTGTTCATTAGTCCACTAAAGCAGGCATTGCTTAAACTAACAAAGGCATCAGTTACATAAGCATAAACAAAATGTATTTGATTTATAAAAATTCTTTAGTGTTAATATGTTCTTCATTTCTCATCCATGGCAGAGTAACACCCACTTTTTAGTGTTAAATCTATTTAGTGTTTAACAGGCTTATTTTTATGCATTGTTATGCCCCAATGACAGAATGGAAAGCAGAGGGGTACAGCTGTGCCCATGTAAATTCAGTGTGCCCCCCAGTACATGTAGTCAAGAAAAAAAAGAAAAAAAAAAATATATATATATATATATATACACACCAAAAGCTTGAAAAAAAACTTACACCTATTGGTCTCAAGGGATATATTCATTCTCAAATTCCTCTCAGACTTTTTAAAGTGAGGACTGGCGTCACTCTGTCAAGATGACACCCAAGAAATTTCTCAAGGAAGAATTGCAAACACAATACAAACAAGCATCATCTGCTGTCTGTGTGTGCATGACCTATGCATCTGCTATAAGGGGAAAAGCATGATTATTATGGAAGGACAGCTACTGCTATGTATAAATAAGATGGCTATTTTTAATGGTTGAACTCCACATACACTTTTCTGCTCGTTACAAACCCTACATCCTGAACCAGAGCTATACCTAAACAGACACCCCATTAAAGTTATGGACATAAGAATGTAATCACTATAGAATGTAAACTATTAATTACACAACATATGAAATCAGTAAACATTTGATGTCTCAGACTTGGACATCATAAATGTGCTGGCCAAAGCCAAATCGGGAGCAGATCATAAAACATTTTTAGTCTGATTAAAGGCTAGACTATGGAAGTATAATCTGTGGTTCAGCTAGAAAGTCCTACATTCAGATCCTTGATGCTATACATCACCAGAGACTATCGCTTGTACCGGGAGCCTTCAGAACCTCTGCTGTTCAAAGCCTGTATGTTGAAGCCAATCATGTAAACAGGCGGCTGAAACTGGCTCTACAATATGCAATCAAACTGAAGTCAAACCAGTGTTATAAGGCATACTCTGCAGCCTATCACCCTTAACGTCTTCCATTGTATGAGATAAAACCCATGTTCATATGGCCCTTTGGGTTATGATACAACTGTAGCTAGAATAAAAAAACTGAGACATCATAACCCAGATACATGTCTGTACTGTTCCACCTTGTGGAATCTTCAAAGGACAAACATAATCATGGACATCAAGCATGACCTCTTGCAATAAGAAAACTTGTATCAAAAGCTTTGTTTGCTCACTTTGTAGAGCCAGCTGATGGAAATGGCCAGAGGTCCAGGGTTCAACGTGAAGGTCAAGTGGTGCATTAGGGAAACTCCAGCCACTGGGGGTGTACACCCGGTGCAAGTCCCAAGTCCCATATAAAATTAGACGGGTTGCGTAAGGAAAGGCATCTGGAGTAAATTCTGTACTAGATCTACTATGCAGTGATCTGCTGTTCCAAACCCTAACAGAAGCAGCTGAGGAAGGATTTTAAATCCCAGCAAGTGTTACAAATAGTTGTGTATTAGATCTGTGTATCATGTGTCAGTTCTGTATTCACAAAATGCCCAAATCAGAAAAGTAAGTGTATTAATGTAGTAAGAATGGGTAATTTATTAGGTTAATTGTGACAGTGACAAAATATGAGCCCTTACAATTTATATTAAGGTATTTACAGTGGGGCTTGAGAGTTTATAAACCCTTGAGCATGTTCAGTATTTCTGCAAAACTATAACCTAAATCAAATCAGATTTTCACACCACTCCAAAAAGTAGATAAAGCCAACCCAGTTTAAACAAATCAGACAAAGTACTATTTATCCTCATTTGTTTATTGTGGAAAATGATTCGGTATTACATATTCGTGGTTGACAAAAGTATGTGAACCTTTTAGTAGCTAGTGTGACCGCTTTATGCAGCAATAACTGCAACTACACATTTCAAGTCATTATAAATTATTTTGGAATAAGAAAGTTTTCTGTTCCTTTCTCAGTGCAGGGAAGCATATAAAAATGTCGCTGATTGCTATCGCTCATACACAGATTTGGTGGAAAACAAAAATGGCAGTGTTCCTGTAACATACATGGACGGCTGATTTTGCAGGTCAGAATTGGACTGTGAAATTATAGACTTTGAAGGATCTGCAATTTTAATGAAATTGCATGGATTATTTAGGATGACTAAAATTTTCCTCGTAGTGTCAAGTCGAGGGATGTAGAATGACATTATCCTTTCTAGTTGGAGAAATGTACTGTACAATTTGCAGATGTTGAAACAAAACAAGTGGAAGACAGAGCAGGTCCGACTGAGTAGAGAGAGAGAGAAACACTCACACAATCTAGCGATGAGACTGTGGCCGGGGGGTGATTTATTCTTCATTTATTGCTTTTTATTTGTCATAAACAGACCGTGGTTTTCTCTTTATTGTTCCTTATTCTACCACCAAGTTCAAGCTCCCTAGATGACTGACAGCTTCTAACTACCCTCTAAACATATTGTGGGTAATTGAGATTCTTTAAGAGGTAAACAACTGAAAGAGTGAGAGTAAGAGTCACCTCTGCCCTCTCAGCGTGATAGTCAAGGTCTGTGTTCCCCCCTAGAAATGTCTTTTTTTCCTCTCCATTAGTGTCCTCTATTCAAACCACTGAAATTGCCTACAGAGAGTGTTCATTCTTGCTCTTTCTTTTGCTTTGTGTATCTCATGTGCACGTTCCATGTAACTACTGTCTTTTTTCTTACCCATACAGCATTACATCCAAGTGTATATTACTTGCATACAGATATGTTATTGCTCAGGTGATTGCTCCCTGAATGTAAGCTGTTACACATGGACACTTGTATGCTTTACTGCCTTACAGGATTGCCTTACAATTGCCCTCATGGTATGCACTGCCTTATTCCCAAACTTTATACTCTGACTATAAGATTATCAGATTTACAACATAGTGCTTCTGGTTACCAATACAGGACATCTAATTCAAAACATATCCACTGATCCACCAAAACCTTAAAGCCATGCACAGACCAAATAACGTTGATTATCTCATTATAGTTGCACATGTTACGCTCTGGGAAATATTAGACAATAAATGAACAGTTGGTTCTCATAGTCCATTTGTTGATGTTCAGGAGTAAAGACCTGAAACACTTTAACAAGGGATGAATCATGATTGTCATCTCCTAAACAGCAAGGCTTGTGGAGTGCTCCCAGTCACCTACTGGCAATGGTCCAATAAGGGACAAACCATAAACTGGCAACAGGATGTGAAGAGCAATGAATCCTGTCCCATCTGGTCTGAATGGACAGAACAACTACTGTTGTACAAATTACAGAACTGTTTAATATTAGCTGTGGGAGGAGCATGTTACAACACACAGCACAGCACCTCCGGTCAGAATGCTTACCGTGCTAACCCCTGTCTGAAGTCAAAAGTGCCTGCAAAGGGCATGTGATTGTCAGACCTGGACCTTGGAGCAATGGAAAAGGTTGCTCACTGTCACATCTTGCCCATGTGACTTGGGTTACGCCATCTTCATTTTATGAGGTTGTTACTTAATTTGAGCCAGTGACCTGTGTTGCAATTGGCGCTCTCAGACAAATAATCAGTGGTAAAGATGAATATTGTGCTGTATTACCTAAATACATTGTTGATTTTGTAAATGAGAAGCACTTAACACAGCATATTTAGTATCATAACAAACCACTAACAAGTCAAATATGTTCTGGAGGATCATCTAGAATGGTGCACAAAACTGTGTCATGCCTGTACATCTAGCATCTCAGACTCCGTTTCCAAGAACCCCCAGCACACAACTGCCCAGACAGCCTGTTTGCATCACTCTTATTCAGTTTGCAGAGTCTCATAATTCTGCCTCCAGTGTCAGTATCAGACAGACTGTGTACAAATGGATGAAATTCAAGACGTTTATTACCCTCCCCAGGAGTGGTTGACTTACAAAGATCGCTGCAAGACCAAAGCATGTAATAGTCCACGAGGTCACAAAGGAACCTAGAGTAACTTCTAAGTAATTAAGTCCACCATCAGGAGAACACTGAACAGCAAAAGTGTGCATGGTAGGGTTGCAAGGAGAAGGCCACTGCTCACCAAACAGAACATTGTTTTCCATGTGCAGTTTTTTGAAAGTGATGTGGGTAATCCAGCAGGTTGCTGGACAAATATTTTATGAACATTTTGGTTTAAATGAGAAGCGTTATGTCTGGAGAAAGGGAAACGATGCATTCCAGCAAAAGAACCTTATCCCATCTATGAAACATGGTGGCGCTAGTATCATGACTTGGGCCTGTTTTCCATCACAGCTTACCATTATCTATGGAACAATAAATTGTGAATTATACCAGCAAATTCTAAAGGAAAATGTAAGGACGCCTATCCATGAACTGAACCTCAGGAGAAGGTGGGTCAACCCACCAACTCTTAAGTTCCGTCGGAAGCTCAGTTTGGTCTTTACCTGGCGCAGGGCGTCTTCTTGCTTCCTCCACTTCCGTACCATTGATTCGTTAATGTTGAATTCTCTGGCAGCTGCTCTATGTCCATGTTGTACTGCGTGACCGATAGCGTTGTGTTTGAAATCCGCTTTGAAAATGAATGAATGAATGCACGTACCCTAATGCTGAAGCACATACCGTATTACTCCGCTATGCTGCGCACTACGGTGGCCGTAAGCTTCATAACTTACCAAGGCCGTGCTTAAAACAGTTTGACAGATTTATGAGCGCCGTGTACCATCTACAATCGGTTCTAGGTCAGAAAGCACAACCAGAATTAATTCATACATTAGACACACCGCATTTTAAGGCGCACTGTCGATTTTTGAGAAAATTAAAGGATTTTAAGTGTGCCTTATGGTCCGAAAAATACGGTACCAGAAATATTTAGTTGCAGTTATTGCTGCACAAGGGGATCATACCAGACACTGAAAGCAAAGTTTCACATATCTTTGGTGTTTATAGATATTAATAGATATAGATATTATAGATATTAATAATGGCTCATTTACCTCCCTAAATAACTGACCAAGTATAATATGTTTGTCTAATTTGTTTAATTGGGTTGTCTTTAGGTCTTCTGAATGTTTAGGAAATGTATGTATCCAAAAAAAAGGAAGGGTTCACAAACTTTCAAGCACCAATTTATCTTAGTCATATTTTGAAGTACTCCCTGAACATTCAAACAAAATACACAATATTTCCTTTCTGCTTCTCTTTTTTACAGCTTGTCTGTTCTTCCAGATCACATGATTGAAACTTGACACTGAGACTTCAGATGTACCAGTCACGAAATGTCCAAGCTGAACTTTATTTCCCACTCCCCCATTTGAAAGCACACACTGCAGATTTATGGCTTCTAATGAGATTTCAGTACTGAACAAACAATAAAAATTTATGCGCATCATAGTTTTGAAGGCTTATGGTTTCATGGCTAGTGTTACACCCTTTCACCAAGCCTGGTTATACAATCCCCAGCTGCTCCTCCCAAAGAACAGGGTTGTTTTTGTGTGTCAGAAATCTCAGCAGCACGCCCAAATTGTAAGAAAGTAACTTACCTCGGTGTTGTTGTATTCGTAATTAAGCCCAATTATACTGGACCATCGCATGGCTCCCTTTACGTTTCCATAGCCTACTCAGTACCTCTGATGCTTTAGGTGCTCTAGACAGGACCTATCGGTGTGTCCTCAGAATGAGTCTCATGGAACCAAACCTGATCTTCTAATGACAATACATGTCTGGAGAACTTTTCTTTCTTCTTTCAAAAGGTGGTACTGAATGGTGGCTAATGCAAGCACAAATAAGGCTACGCTCACAGGCTTTCCCACTAAAACTTGTTCTTATTTTCCCGTAGTCTGTGTAATTTTAATGTACAAAGGATATAATCCATAACACAAGCACAGAAGACTTCAAAATGGATATTTCAGGCGCAGGCCTACCATTCGATTCAGCTCTCTTGGATGTGTGTTTAGTGCAGGAAATCAGCTGGAAACCAGACACGCATTCTTTTTGCTGTCTGTCCAGAGATTTTTTGCAGTTTTGCATTGCAAAAGATTTGTTGTCTTTCAACCACGGTATTTGTTCTCCACGTATGTGACACACAGCTACATGCTTAAATGGTGTTTTATTTGGCAACTTCTCAGCAATGCAAGCTTACATCCATGGTAACAACTGTTGTGTTGACAAGCACACCTTTGTGAGTGATTTCCTGGCACCATCCCAAATGGCATATTATGAACTCGTAATATATGATACTGCTGCTTATGAATTAGTCCTTCACTGAAACCCCATTTTGAATCAATGCTCTTCCTTTGAACTAATCTCTCCCTTGGCATTTTATTGGCTTTACAATTCCATGCCAAATGTATTGCAACCTTTATTACAGACCTTCTTGAAGGGATCATGTACGGCCCTGTGTGTTGAATTAGAGTAGTGTAAGGCGTGTTTTTGTACGCTGTGGGTACATCGTCAAGTTCGGCGAAGACGATGTACCGTACTGTATGTGCAAAGCTCATGTCTGCCTCAAATTCCCTTGTTATTTTGGAGAGAGTTTCAGCAGCAGGATTAGCACACCTATGCTTACTGCTGCCTCTGCACATAAGCTGGACTGCTGCTGCCAGTTATAACCTAAGGTCAGAAAAAAATAGTTGCTGGCCTCGTACTGGCAGAGGAGCAATCTTACCTACTCTGAGACACACGGAGAAGGTGAGGAGATAGTTTCTAAGGCGTATATTAGTTCTTCCTTTGCTTTTAACGTTAGAACCATCCCTCTCTGAGAAAGCGCGAGAGCGTCTTAGTAAAGGAGCGATAGTGGGAGGGAATGGAACGGAACAGTGGGAAGTAGGATATGGAAGGACAAGAGTAGGGCAAGGTAAGAAATGGGGTACTAGTGAGAGAAATCAAGAGGCTGGCATACACAGGAGGAAATGGCAAGTGAGGCAGACTGACAAAAGTAGAAAGAGCATGAGAGAGTGCTAGTGAGGTGGCAATCAGTCAGTGAGGGGGAATCATGCATCAAAATCAGAATGGCACTCGGACAACGCTCCAGGACAACCTGCTTCAGCTGCCAGAACGTGCCGCAGGCAGAAGTTCTCGAGCGTTCATGAAAGTGTTGCAAACAAGGTGTTTCTCCCTCTATTTTCACACTCGTCTCCCCTCTCAACATCTCTTCTTTTATAAGCTCCCACCTCCCAAACTTTTTTTCCCTTACCTCTTTCTCCGGTAGGGATCTGAATCCCAGTCTGGCGTGCTGCTCTGATTGTTAGCCGCATAATAAAAAATGCATGAGTGTGTACAGCGTGGTCCTGTGAGTGCGTGTACATATACAGACTTGATGCTTGTAAGGACACTGACGCATAGGCTGCTACCTGTGTTCAAGACATCACTTACTCACATTTCTTTCTGTTATTTTGTTTGTTTTCTTCTATACCGTTTCCTTCCATATAATTGTCAGAACATAAATAGTTATGGCATGTGTATGAGATTTTTTTATATCGTTGTCTGTACTGTGTGTTTGACGTAAGAAATTATATCGGTAAGCATTAAGGTCTGTATCACACAGCCCAAGAGTCCTACAGTAATGAAAAGAGTTCTATTGTGGTGAGTAAGGTCAGCTTGGCTGCTCCGTAATCACACTAATAAACCCTCTTTAACTGGCCTGTTATACACTGCAGCACTTTAACACACAGCTATGACTGTGTGTGTGTGTTAAAGTATGCTCTGAAGGGCATAAGAACTGTTTCCCGTTTGAGAATTACATAGTGTCAAGTGCATTTAAGTAAATAACATGCAATTAAAGGGAACTTTTTTTAAACGTTACCCCTGGCTGTGTGTGTATGTGTGTGAGTGAGAGAGAGACGGAGAGAGATTCTATATTTGTGAGGACTGAAGGTTATGGTTAAGTTAACATTATTTGGCTACAGTAATACACGTTCAATTGAAGGTCCAAACAAAAATAGTAATGCATACATGTGTGTGTACACGTCTGTGGGTTTAAAAATATTCAACACTACCAAAAAACCAACAAATACAGCTATTGTTTTACAAAGGCAAAAAGAGCCAAAAGCTCCGATGCCCGATTGTCTGTCTGAGGCAGCAACCGCTTCCGAGTCCTGAGTGTCCAGGGTACGTCTGTGACCCATGATTTCCAGGAGGGGCTTTGGACCTCAGAAACCCTGACCAGGATAAAGCGGGGGTAAGATGAGAAACTAAATAAATAAAGAGCTGGCGCTGGATAGTGCAAGAGACTAGTACGCTACCCCACCACGGTGGTGAACCGAGTTTGGGTCTGGGTCCTGGAGGTGCCTTCTGGCAAGACTGGGCATCACAGAGGTACAGTTGAGCTGGCCTGAGGTGGAGAGGCTGAAAGAGCCGATAACGCCCTGGTCCTGTAATGGACTGGTGCCCTGATCAGAGTATATACCCTCCTGCACACTGCCATCCCATAGATAGGCTCCAGAACCAGGATAAAAATAAAATACACATACCTTTGTGTATCGAGATCGACGTCGGTAATCAACGTTAAGTGGATGTATTGGCATTGAATAGAAATAGTTCTAAATTTCCATTGCTGCATAACGTTTTGAACTGTTGTAAGCCTATTTACAAATCGTGGTTTATCAAATTCACAAACAGATACTTGGATGGTGAATGGTGAAGCTTAAGTCATTTCTTGATAGCTAGAGTGTGTATGCATTTTACCAGTGATTGAAGGCATTAACCGTATTGTATATGGCATGTCACCAGTAAACAAACACTGCACTAGGACAGTTTTCCGAATAATCCCATGTCTGACAATTACAAAGCACTAAATGTTGCCAAGTTGCGAAGTAGTACCTACAAGGGATGGTACGTTATAGACAAAAGTATACGGACACTTCTAATTATTGGGCTCTGCTTTTGTTGCTGTTTCAGCGACATTTACTTGTAACATTCATTAATATGAAGCATACATTTCTGGATTCTCCATAGACAAACAGTGGAAGTAGAATTTTACATTTACAGCATTTAGCAGACGCCCTTATCCAGAGCGACTTACAATTGGTACAGTCTTACAATCCAATTGTGGGTTAAGGGCCTTGCTCAAGGACCCAACAGTGGCAGCTTGGCAGAGGTGGGATTTGAACCCTGGACCTTCTGGTCCATAGTCCAGTACCTTACCCGCTAGGCTACCACAGTCCATAGAATGGGTTGTACTGATTACCCCAGCCACTATCACTGTGACACATTTATAGCTTTCCACTTTCAACAAGTCAGTGCATAAATTTTCTGCCCTGCTGTCCTGAAGTCCACAGACAATTGGTCTGCCAACTTTGATTGAGAACCTGACTGGCTTGCACAGGACCTTAACTCCACCAGACCTTGAACATGCACTGGAATGCCAAAAGTGAGCCAGGGCGTACTGTCTGACCTCAGCAGCTGACCTCGCAGTCATGTTCCAAATTCTAGTGTATAGCCATTTTAGAAGATCAATCGGTGTTGTCACAGCAAAGGTGGGGGAAACTCTATACTAATAACTTTTTAATGTAATCTGTTGGTTGTCCACAAACTGTTCTCTATATAGTGTATATCACATCTGTCCAGAATTGTGCATTTTGCTGCCAGATGTGTGCTTGTGTTCTCTGGTATAAAAGCAACTGCAGGTACAGCCTTGATTGACATCTGTGCAGCCCTACACAACGATTATATTTTACTTTAATCGACTGTTTTAAGATTCATTTTTATTGTTATTATCACTTTAAAAAATAATAGGTACCTTAAATTCTACATACAGTACATACAACATTATCCCCCAGTAGTTGACACAAGCCCTGCAATAAACAGTTTTGTACCATGGGCATGGCATATACTTGTTTCTGATTAGCTTTATTATAACCACTGTGCCAGTGTGCCACCGTGCCACCATACAAGACAATAAAGTTAACAGGAGTTACCCCAAAATATTTTTGACTGCAGTTCATGAAAGTGGCATCAAAATTGAGGTTGCCAGATTTAGACAATAACATAATGTTGTTTTGTGTTGTGTTTTGTAATTTGGTCTTGTCATAGAATGTATTGTTCCATGTTTTGGGAATTATTTCTTTGTTGTTGTTGTTGGGTTTGATTTTATAGTTTTATCAGGTGTTTTTGTTGTTTGCTTGTTTGGGGTTTTCTCTGCCATCGGAATTTAGGTGCAGATGTATATAACCGTACGTTGTAAAGTTCATGTTCGCATTGTGCGAGCAGTCCATGTGTAGTGCGTTAAACACTTAGGTGCGTCAACAATATGTACATCAAGTCACTCCCATTTTTGTAGTGAGTACACAATTTCTTATGCCTTTTTAGTTCACCATGACATACATATCTCCTGAAGGCATCTCCTGTGTGGTTAGTGAGCTGGCGTGTGTAAGGTAGTTGGTAAGCTTTTTAGCCATACAGCTCTACCATATTTTCCTCTTTGCTAACTCGATCAAGTTGAAGTGGTACATCGTATGTGTATCCATCATAGTATAACAGACTGTGTGAACTTAATTTAAAGCAGACGATTCTTTTTGCTCTTTATACTGCGTAAAACTACTTGTGAGCTTGAGTGTGTGCTTTTTTACGAGACTTTGTCAGATGGCTGTGTGTAGAGAGCAGTTAGGAGAGCCTGATAAAACATTTATCCTTGTTAGGTTGTGATCACACGCTCAGTTCCGACCCCCCAACTTTTACCACAGCACGCAGAGCATGATGTCCATCAGTCAAACCATTAGTCAACACATTGATCCTGCCGATGCTCCCCTCTCTCGCTCGCTCGCTCTCTCTCTCTATAGTTTTATATATATATATATAGAGAGAGAGAGAGAGAGTCATAGAGTCCCTGCCTTGTTCAGAGCAATTCAAAGCCATTGGGTTTTGTTTTCTCAAACTATTCCAGTATACTCAGTATTTTAAGGACTGTGTGTGTACATCTGTGTGTGTCCAGTAAGATGTAAGGTGGGGGGTGGGGGGGAAGGGGGGGTTATTGCTGAGTGGTGTTGGCTTGAGGGAACAGCACCCCCTTTCCCCTGGTGTAGAGGTGTATCACTGTCCTCATTAGAGCCACTAATAAGCAGAACTGAGAGAGGGAGAGAGGGGGAAAAGATTTTAAATTTTAATAACACTGGTACGATTTTGTAAATCTTTCCTGACAGAAAAGTCCTCATTATTTTTGTCAGTCTCAGAGCAACCTCTCCTCCACCTCCTCCCCTGATAAACTGACTTTTCCTGCTGTTCTTTCCTTCTTTCTTCTTTCTCTCTATCTCAACTCTCTCTGTTTTTGAGGTTACAGCAATATTCTTAACCCACTGACTTATAATTTTGGCTACTGCTTGTGGAGGGAGTAATTTTGGCAAGAGCGGGACACTTGTCTGCCATTGTGGTTCACTGGTTCCATGTCGGACGAGGCGTACATCGTGTGTGTGTGTGTGTGTGTGTGTGTGTGGGGCAAGCGAAGGTTCCCCCTATGCTGTGACAAGACAGGCAGCTTTCCCTCGGCCCGCTGACATCTGACACTGAGGGGATGGATACAGTTTGACTGCTTCTGCTCTGCACTGCTGTTCATGGTTCAGCATTGGATAGAGTCTCCGTCTAACCACACATACCACAGGCTTCCATCTCTCTAGGAATGTTTCCACCTCAAGAACTATTTCAGGAACTCCGGGACCTTCGTGTCTCAGGGGCCACATTTGTACACGACACGTTCACACAAACAAATTTGAATGGGGATTCCATGGATTTGCTCTTTTATTTCACGAAATCACTTATTTATACGTGGTGAAATGTGGCTTAAGTTACCCAGGCTGTACAAAGAACCATCCTTTTGGAGTCTGGGATGTAATTGCAAGCACTGTCAAATGGTTAAAATATGTTATTGTGTAAATTGCACGCTTTTTTGTGTTAACTGCAGTAAATGGCATGCTTGCTTGTATTTGACAGTAAAGAAGTAGTTTGACCATATAAGTGGACAGGGTTGACGATATAAGCTTTAAATGGATGCATTTATTTCTTTTTAGTAATTAAATAACTTTTTTAACATGTCATGTTTGCTGCAGCACAGCATTCTTTCACTGAGGGAGACTGCTGAGGGGTAGGGATCAGAATAATAAAAATAATAATAATAGCGAACACAAGAATGGTGCTTTTTTTAAACAAGTTTTGTTAATTGTTACAACTTTAGTAATTACATAATCAATTAAAAATATTGCTTTGATTTTATTAGATTTGAGGAAGTTTCTTTCTCTTTTTGGAATTGTTGCATATGTTTACCTGTACATGCATGTTTTAATAAGCTTATCATTTAATAGCTTTTCTGATTGGTAAACAGACAACAGCTTTGGTGTCATTTTTGTGTGTGTATGTTTTTTTAAGTAACATTTTACATCTACAGTTAGGATTTAAGTAAATATGCTCTTATGAATGAGGCATTCACAGGGACCTTCACGGCATTTGTGTTTTTTTTATTTGCGTATTTTTATTTAATTGACACAAAATCATTTTCTCCAACTTCATATGAGAGCAGTCACTCTTTCCGGCTTCTAGTGATGTGCTAGTTACAACAGTGACAGATAGAAAATGTGAGCTGCTCTATTTGGAATTCGGAACAGGAACTTGTCTAAGGACTGTTTCGTTCTCGTTGAGGATAGTCAAAGAGAGGATTGTCAACCACTTCTGATACTTACTGTTAAACGTGCCTACTTACTCCTTCTCACATTGAACAATCCATTCCAACATTTACATCTATGTTGTTTTAGTATACAACTGATCCAAGCAATTGCGTGTTAAGGATCTTGGATACCCATGTTGAATATAATCTTTGGCGTCGCCACAGCAGACCAATCACGTGTTAGATTCAGCACAGGTTTTTAAACCAGGTGTTCTTTCTAACGCAGCCCTCCCCATTTATCCGGGCTTGGAACCGACACTAGGGATACACCCCATAAAGCTCGGGGTTGCCATAAACTTCATGCAGCAAGCCCCACCCGGGATGTAACCCATGCCATATTACACTAGCATTTCTACCAGCTTGCTCATCCCCATGTTAATGACTAAGGGAAATGTGATCAGTTGATGTGATCGGAGACTTTTTTGTGCAAGTACTCGTATTTGTGTGTATGGCTTTACACTACTTATTTGTGTAAAAAAAGTAAAATCCTGAAGGAGAATGTTCGGCCATCTGTTTGTGACCTCAAGCTGAAACATTCTTGGGTTCTGCAGCAGGACAATGATCCAAAACACAGCAGCAAGTCCACCTCGGAATGGCTGAAGAAAAACTTAATGAAGACTTTGGAGAGGTCTAGTCAAAGTCCTGACCTGAATCCTATTGAGATGCTGTGGCATGACCTTAAAAAGGCCGTTCATGCTGGAAAACCCTCCAGTGTGACTGAATTACAACAATTCTGCAAAGATGAGTGGCCAACATTCTTCCACAATGATGTAAAAGACTCACTGGAAGTTATCACAAATACTTGGTTGCAGTTGTTGCTGCTCAGGGTGGACCAACCAGTTATTAGGTTATTAGGGGGCAATCACGTTTTCACACAGGGCCATGTAGGTGTGGATTTTTCCCTTAATTCCCTTAATAATAAACACCTTCGTTTAAAAACAGCATTTTGTGTTTACTTGTGTTGTCTTTGACTAATATTTAAATTGGTTTGATGTTCCGAAACACTTAAGTGTGACAAACTTAACAAAAAAATAGGAAATCAGGAAGGGGGCAAACACTTTTCACACCACTGTACATGCATGTGGACAGTGGGCATCCACTAATAGTGTCCAGCTTTGACTCAGTGAGTGCACTTACATGCACTTAATAATCCAATAACTGCAGAAACTCAGAATTTGTCAGTAATCTGATCAGTGAGTTTACATGCACTTGGCTAATTAGATAATAGAACATTCTAGGTTTATATGATTCAGGCAGTAATCAGATTTCTATTTTGCAGCCAGCCAATAATCTGAAAGAAGAATGTGATGTACACTTCTAACTTCAATAATTAAATAAAAAAATTGTTTATGTTCTCGAGCACATACTGTTAAACTGTGTTTTAGAGTTCCCCCAAAAGTGTTTTGTAGCCATTTTGTGGATGCTTCATTTAATTCCAGGGTTGCCAGATCCCACTTTAAAACTAGGCTTCAGATTTATGGAAAAAGCTCATAAGAAGCGAGAATAAGAGGACCTGGCAAAAGTGTTTAATTCCACTAGCCGCTTCCGTTTGCGAATAGATGCTCTGAGAAATCCGATTAATGAGATAAAATCCGATTCTCTTTATTTGATTTGTTTAATCCTGACTTTTTCTAGATCGGCGTAATGCTGTATAATAATCGGATAACTGCAGAAATTCCGTCTGTGATCGGATATTAAGTGTACAACTCAGTGACTCACCGATCACGCTTACACAATGACTTTGTACATTAATTGAGATTTTATATAGATCACACAACTCAGATCAGCTCTCAGCTGGCAGGCGTGTTTCGTGACTGCTGAAGTCAGTGCTGTGAATGAGGGGATCTTGAACATAGGGTGCTGTGGCTGACGTGAGCAATGAGTGGCCCATGCTCTCCTCGCCTTGGATGCCTGAGGCCTCTCCTCCCCCGCCGTATGCCCTGTCACAGGAAGCCCTCCTAATCCACATTCAGATACATTACTGCTGTCATTCTCCAGAGTTGTAACACCCAGTTTGTACCACACACACAAAGTTATGTAAAAATACTTTATAGTTTAATATCACTAAAATATGGGTGCACTTCAAAAAAAAAAAAAAAAAAAAAAGCTTGTAAAAACTGTTTTAATAAGCAGGTGTCACAAATATTGACACCCCTCTGACGATCTTCTTTTACTGTGTATGGGAACAGAATACACCCGCATCCTCTCACAGGGAACTGCAGCTCAACACACTCATCATATTTTGTGTATCTCATCTGTCCCTGTCTCTAATCATGCCCATGTTGGATGTAGTCTATGGCGTCGCCACAGCAGATCACTCACATATTAGATTCAGCACAGATTCAGCTCAGATTGTAAGCCAGGTGTTCTTCCTAACTCAGCCCTCCCCATTTATCCCGGCTTGGAACCGGCACTAGGAGTACCCTCCATAAAGCTGGGGGTTTCTGTAAACTTTACGGCCCACGCGGGATTGAACTCATGAACTATTACACTGCCGTTTCCACCTGCTGGCTCATCCCCATGTTGATGACTAAGGGAAATGTGATGTCTGTGTCACTGTGAACTATATAAACGCCTATAATGCTATAAACTGGTTCACCTTCACTCATTGAGTTTTTATCATCTGGCTAATCTTCTGTGGTGTTTATAATACTGTCTATCAGTGCATTTCAGCCTTATTATCAGGTCTATCATACTGTCCTCTTAAGTGTTATGGTTTTCCCCTACACAAGGGTGGGGATGCTGTGTAGATGGTAGTGTTCCACTCATGTTTTCAGCAGCATCTCTGACCCATTTATGTAGCGATTACTCACAGTTTCCTTGTGAAAATACTCTTTGTTACATTACAGTAGCCTAAAAAGACTATGTGACTATGGTAATGTCCAGTCAATGTCCATTTCGGTCAACGTCCTGATTCACAGAAAGTAATGTGATGGTTAAACGGCACATATCTGTATTTAAACTTCTATAGGTGTCATTAGCTGCTTTTGTACCAAACAGTTCTACAGACTAATTTAGATGGAAATGCCGCCTCGTGCAGCTCACCCAAGAACTACATTTGTTCCAGGGCCATTTTTGGTTTGCATTCGCACCGCCAGTAGTAACGCTGTGTGATGCTGAAGTGACGTAAGCCACACAAATTTCGCTTAGACGACTCATAATCCCTACTGGTTGGGTACTGGAGAGGGGTACTGGAGAGGGTTACTGGATGGGTACCTCCTCCATCACATGTAGGCTCATTAAAAGCCTGGACTGGAGCCTGTTGCATGATTTTTCTAAGGGTGGTGTTGTTTTTTTTTTCACTTTTTGGCCCGAAGAACTGTTGTCATCAGCTACCAGTGTAAAAGTAAATTTAGAAATGGAGGTTGCCCTCAACAAGGCACTTGTGTCCCTACGTCTGGCCGAATCGCTATACTCTTTCTTCTGGACCAGTCACCACATACTGGTGTTCCTATGTGTTGAAAAAAGATGCTACATTGAAGTAGGAGCTAAGAAAGTCTCTAAAAACCACAATCGTCCCCAGTTCCTGTGGTGCAAAAAGACACAGTTCTAAGAACTATGAAGAAGTTCCTATTGTTTGTGCCTATTAATTGTGAAACGCATTTCGAGTTACGCCTTCCATTCTGCTATGGTGGTGTATAGCTCATCTCTAGTTTCATTATCTCTCCCTCAGCCGCCTTCTTCAGTACAGATTCCAGCTTCTTAATATCATGTATCCCCTGGCCTCTGTGCTGGATGTGTGTGTGTGTGTGTGTGTGTGTGTGTGTGTGTGTGTGTGTGTGTGTGTGTGTGCGCATGTGTAAATAATCAGTGTAAATAATGCATGTTCGTTAAAGAGACATTAGGGAGATCTGGCCTTGCTAAACAAGCTCTGATTAATGTCCTCCTGTAGGAACACGCTCAGAATTATGCAGAACTGCTAGCCAATCAGAGTAGGTCTTTATTTTACAAGGCTTCAGTCGATTTAATTTCGAATAAATGCTTACTCAGTAACCTTATCTCCTTTATCAGTTGTAAGTCACTCTGGATAAGTCCTAGTAAGAGAGCCCACTGAAGTGGAGTTTCTCATTGCTGGGTCGTTAATTT
This sequence comes from Ancistrus triradiatus, assembly GCA_025084515.1. Taxonomy (NCBI): domain Eukaryota; kingdom Metazoa; phylum Chordata; class Actinopteri; order Siluriformes; family Loricariidae; genus Ancistrus; species Ancistrus triradiatus. Next base: position 136,467 of record JAJAGP010000351.1, on the reverse strand, counting down.
AGCAACTAACAGTAAATAACGTCAGCTGCCAACACGTGTCAGTCCTCGTACCACCTACATAAGCACTACCGGTGGGAATAGAGTAAGAGCCTGCTTCCATTGTAATGAGGAAAACCATACAAACAATGTCACTAAAATATGGGCAGGCGAGACAGTCGACGTTGGGCCACTGTAATTACACAGTTTATTTCAAAATGTTACAATAGCTAGTGGGACACTGAACAAACACCATGTTCGTGTTTATTCTGGTTGCCCCTGTTGGTGTAATGGATATAATTATATAGATAGAGGAAGTTTGTTTTTTTGAACAAGTCGTTATGAACAACACTCACACACAAAAAATGGCTTTGTAGGCTAAAAAAATGTAGCAGGATGGATGGTTAGGAGGGTTAGATTACAGTGCAGTTAAGAAATTGAAACTGATTATTTGTAAGGCCCCCAGCGAAAGTACTGGTGTTTAGAGATCTAGAAGATCTAGGGGTAGCACTGGCTTCTCCCAATTACGACCTACACTTGTGTTGTGAAGCGAGAGTGTCCGTCCAGTGCTCTTTGGATAACTGTGTATGTGTGTGAGAGTGCAGGGTGCGCTGGCTCGGCTGCAGTGGTGATGAATGGTGAGGGTGTAGGTTATTCATCTCCTGTTTGGTACAGTGGACAGTGGTCTTGCTCTCTCCACATGTCAGCAAATGGGATAATTCTGTCATTTATCAGGAGTGACGGGGCCAGGAGTTGCCACCACGGACCAACCCAGGGGTCCTCGCCCGTTTGTCTTCCTCTCGCTGTCCTCTTTTCTCACTCGTTCGCCTGTGGCACAACCACTTTGACTGCTATGTCATTTTTTTCTTAAAGTTTGAATGGATGAAAACTGGAACTCTGCTTAAGCAGATTATCATTAGTCATCCATTTTTCCACCAATAGAGCTTTAAAGCTTACATACAGGATGATGGGTGGAGAGAAGTGAGCCATGTATTAGTATAAAGATACTTACCAGCACTACGTTCCTCTACGATGTGGTTTTTAATATTCCATATTGTTGTTACTGTGATAAGCGAAATATTGCCTGAGCCAAAACCTCCCTACCTATGCAACAAAGTAAATAAACAATCGTACCAACTTAACATTGTGTATGTGTGTGAGAGTGCAGGGTGGTAGCCTGGTAGGTAAGGTAATGGACTATGGACCACAAGGTCCACAAGGTCCAGGGTTCAAATCACACCTCTGCCAAGCTGCCACTGTTGAGTCCTTGAGTCCTTAACCCACAATTGCTTGGATTGTAATATTGTATGAATTGTAAGTCACTCTGGATAAGGGCGTCTGCTAAATGCTGTAAATGTAAACATTGTTTGGTATGACTGTATTATGTCTGCTTTTATATTTGTTTTTGATCATGGATCATGGTCTCCATTGGAACTGTTTTTCATGAAATGCATTCCCATAGGAATACATTTGTGCCCCTAAATAAGAATTACCACAGGTACAATCCAAATCCTAATAGATACTGAAAGAACAGATATGGTCCTTAAGTGTTGCCACCCAAACCCACAGGTGAGGAAAAAGTATTGCCATCCCAATTCAAAACAAATCAAACCCATAGAAACAAGCAAAGAAATGGTACCAAAGTGCTAACACCAATAATCACACTTGGCAAACGTATTGGCACCCCTAAAAAAAAAGTACTGGCATGCCTCAAAACTCCTATGAGGAAAAACTATTGGCACCCCTTGCCCACTCTGGCCCAAAATGGGTGCACATGTGAGGAAACAGTACTGATAACCCCCTTAAGAGATGTGGGAAAAATATTTGCAACTACTTTAACAGGGGGAACAATAATGGTTTCTGGGACAACTTGCGTCCTATTATTAAATATAGTCTCTGTACTATTGCCTAATGCGCATCAACATGTCCAAATGTCATCTGTACATGTGAGCAGCTTTTATAGCCTGTGTGCCAGCATCTGTCCTGACTAAGCCTGCCTAAGACATCATTTCTGTAGCACCTACAGTGAATACAAGCCCAGGCAAGGTTGGACTGACTGAAACAGTGTTTATTTTGTTGGAAATATACTAGTAACCCTATATGACAGGAACTCACTCTGCAAAACACTAAGTGATAACAATATTTATTGTGATTTTCATGGTTAGCAGCCCCAAATCTGTAAATCTCACCCAAAAGTGTTCAGGAAGAAAAATCTGTCTTGTAACTGTACTTATCATTATTGGTTTCTAGCCCAGAACTGCAGAGACTCAAGTTTGACTCATAGTTGGCTGCCTGCATTGGTCTGTGTATGCGAAAGGCAAGGCCTGATGGGGACGTCATCCCCTTCTAGACACACCCATTGAGTTTTGGGATAGGCTCCAGACCCCTGACCATCAGATCATCCAAACAATTCATTGAACTTAATAATATTTTATTGTTATTTACTGTATTTTATGGAATTTAATAATTCCATGTTTGGTTCTTGCTAAAGTTTCTTCATTCAGCCATGGCTCAGAGTCACTTTGCTCTAGAAGTACCAAAGTTGGTGCTTTTGTTTCGGAGCTAGAAAAAATGTGTTAAGTGGCAGGCATTTGTAATCGCATTCTCTTAAGTTCTGTCGGAAGCTCAGCTTGATCTTCTTTACCTGGCGCAGGGCTTCTTGCTTCCTCCGCTTCCGTACCATTGACTCGTTAATGTTGAATTCTCTCACAGCTGCTCTATGTCCATGTTGTACTGCTGTACTGAAATCCGCTTCGAAAATAAATGAATGAATGCACGTACCCTAATGCTGAAGCACATACCGTATTACTCCGCGATGCTGCGCACTACGGTGGCCGTAAGCTTCGTAACTTACCAAGGCCGTGCTAAAACATTTTGACAGATTTATGAGCGCCGTGTACCATCTACAATCGGTTCTAGGTCAGAAAGCACAACCAGAATTTAATTCATACATTAGACGCACCGCATTTTAAGGCGCACTGTCAATTTTTGAGAAAGTTAAAGGATTTTAAGTGTGCCTTATGGTCTGAAAAATACGGTAGATCATAGCAACCCTAGTATAATACTCAGTTTCAGGGCCGAGTACACTAATGGCGCTTTATTGTAAGCGTTGTCTAAACTGCAATTTCGGTGTCAGGAAAATAGATAGCCACAACATGCAGAACATATCACATTATCATTAATTGTTGTAGTCACATTGTTCGGCAGTGAATATCTCATTAAAGTCTAGATCTGTTTTCATTAACACTTCTTTTTTGTGTTTCTGTTTGTGTGCAGGGTCATCCAGAATCGTATTCTGATCTTCATCTTGGGCGCCATCATCCTCCTCACCATCATCCTGGCCATCTATTTCAATCTGCGAGGCCACTGATCTCCGCTGACGGGTCGTGTGTGTATGCGTGCGTGTGTGATTAATAGCAACAAAAGCAGGCTGGAGTAATTAGGACAAATTGTTCACATGAATCATTCCTGGTGGGCAGTGACAGGCCATCTCCTTTCCTTTCTGTCCTGCCGGGGCAGAGCTGGCCTGGGTCTACCCTCAACCGCATCACGGTTCTACTTCTAGGACTTTTACTACTTATTCATGGGATCATTATCCTACTGACTTTCCGATGCACCGTCCACGTGGAGGAGTAACAACAAGCACAGGGAGGGAGGATACCAAATGCCCTGTTCCTTTTTGTGTTATTTATAATTGTATTTGGTGTTAACATTCGATGTGTATTAGACCCTATGTCTGGAAATACATGCATGTGGTCCCAGTGTAATCCATTCCCTGTTCTGGGTGTGTGACAAGTGCAGAAAAGCTTTGGCCTCTGTGGGTGCAGCACACAGAGCAGAATCACATACTACACCCAACCCAAAGGTCAGTGCCTTTAGCAGCAAACACGCACGCCTCTCCCAGTCGCATTTCATCCAGGATTAGTAGCCTCTCACGCTGTTCATCTAAGAGCAGTAAAGGCCTTGTTTGTGTTCAGGCACACCAGCAGGACCTATGCCCCCCACAGCTTTACTAATAATGTATGGATTACACATTTGTTAACACCCTCATGCAGTACTAATATTAAAGACGCTTCTCTGTTTGTATACCATGGCCATGTAAAATGCTACTTCTTATCTTTGGATGCTTCAACCCCATAGATCAATGTCTCTTATGGAATGGAACTGTGACAATGACTATGGATAACCATTCATAAATCGAGTAATTCATCTGGTGGATTTTAACATGCAGTTCAACCTGATATTCGATGATTTAACGATCATCTTAGTGCTTTAAGTAAACTCAGCCCAGACCAACAATCCTGACATTAATGGTAACATCCTATGGAGGTTGTGACCTAAATAACTAGGTCATCTAAATAACTACTTTGCATAATTATGTTATGACTAAGCAATAGACACTCACCTCCTTATTTCTACACTCATTGTCCAATCTATCAGTTGCCCTTACCAATTAGAAGCACTTTGTAGTTCTACGATTACAGACTCTACATACTTTCATAGTCCCCATAAGTCTTTTCTCGAAAGATCAGGACCCCCACAGTACCACCACAGATCAGGTACTGTTTGGGAGCTGGATCATTCTCAGTACTGTGACACTACAGTGAGCTGGTATGAGTGGATCAGACACAGCAGTGCTGCTGATGTTTTTATAGACTGTGCTCACTCACTGTGTACTTCATCTACCTTATTGCTCCACCTTGTAGATGTAAAGTCACAGACAGTAGCTCATCTGTTGTTGCACAGTTTGTCTTAGTCATCCTCTTATTCCTGCCCGATGTGACAAATATTCTGTCTAGCATCCCCACACACACATAGTTCCACTGTTCATCATTGCTCACGGGACGCTGCCTACGGGATGCTGGTAGCTGGACATTTTTGGTTGGTGAATTATTTGCAGTCCAGCAGTAACAGTGAGGTGTTTAAAAACTCCAGCAGCACTGTTGTCTGCTCCACTCATACCAGCTCAACAAACACTACGCACAGGCACGCATCCTACATCAGTGTCCCTGCAGTGCTGAAAATGATCCACGTCCATCCTCCAGATAGTACCGGAACTGTGGCTGGTCCTGTGGGGGTACTGAAGCATTAGTAACATGGGGGAAAGGGATGGATGAGGACAACAGAATACAGTGTTCTTGCTATATGGTGTTATTTAGTGTGTGTATATACTATATATTAAAAAAATAATTATAAAATTATTAATATATATAATATATATATAATATATGTCGACTTGTGCGTGTGTGTGCGTACTTGTGTATATCTATACTGTGTGTGTGTTGTGTATATATATATATATATTATATATTATATAGCGAGTAGATATATAGAACAGAGGAAAGGGGAACTAACAGTGTTCTGCTTTATGGTGTGTGTATATATATATATATAGATATATGTGCTGTGTGCTGTGTATGTATATACTGTGTGTGTTGTATGTATGGTATATATATATATATATATATATATATATATATATAGATATACCACACACACATATAATATATATATATGTGTGTATTAGTGTATATATATATATATATAATATATATATATATATATATATATATATACATATATCTATGTAACGTGTGTGTGTGTATATATATATATATATATATATAATATATATAGATCTATATATATATATATATATACATATATATATATATGTGTGGTAAGTGGAACTGCTACAATGGGCAATGAGTGTAGAAACAAGGTGTATACTCTATATATATATATGATATATATATATATAATATACTATATATGACACCTTGAAATATAATCATGAAGACATACTAATAAAGTGATCGGTGAGTGTATAATACTTCTTAAACAGTTTCTAAACACTGGGAAGCGGCCATGGTATAAGCGAAATAACATCCACTGAAGTAACCCATTGTAAGAAAATAGTCAACTCCATTATGCATCATGGTGTACTTTACCTGTATCTTGTATTTTATTCTCTCTTAATGAGACACTTCATTGTCATATTTTACTTAATTTATGACAATTATTTTAATGTAATTTCCCTCATATAATAAAAATTAAACTGTTTTCATAGCCATTATATAAAGACTATGCCCTCTGAGCGAGACAAAAAAGGCTGGTATTGTTTCATTATTTTTGATTTTAGGGACCGACTCATAATACGTAATAATGAAAGAGATCAATAACATTTAGACTGTCATCTGGAATAGTATACTGTCATTTTAGTGAAATATGGTGTTGTCCATCTACTGGTTGTTGTGATTTAGTGACTGTTGTATTTGTGAGTATGTTTATATGTGCTCTGTAATCAGACTAGTCGTCACGAGTCAGTCAGCAATTGTCTCTCCAAGTTTCATTCTGCTTTGGTGTCATTGGTACTTTTTTAATCAGGTACCTTATTATTTTGGTTACTCTTGCAGGCTAGAATGTACCCTGCATGAGGCAGTAGTAATGCAGGGCTGGTTAGGGGTCACTCTCACAACACTGATTCACCCTACAGGCGCAATGGTTAATTATACTTAACATTTGCTTAGTTTATTGATTGAGTAGAGGAGTAGTGTTAATATATGTAGTATCGGAACATGCACTCTATAGACAAAAGTCTGTGGACAACCAAAAAATTACACACCATTACAGCTACAACAGCCTTTGTTCTTCTAACAGGGCTTTCCACTAGATTTTGGAGGAACATGACTGTGAGGTCAGATTTATGTTAGACAATAAGCCCTGGCTCAGTTCTGGATGCATTTCAGTGCATTTTCAGGGTGTCTGATGGAGTTGAGGTCAAGGTTCTGTGCAAGCCAGCCACGTTCTCAGTCAAAGTTGGCAACCCAATTCTAAATGGACTTTAAGGACAGCAGGGCAGACAGCTGATAAACCAACTCGTAGGAAGTGGAAACCTGTAAATGTGTCAACCCTTTCTACTGCCACTGTTTCTATAGAGAATCCAGAAATGTATTCTTTATAAGTGAGCGTTGCTGATATAGCAGAGCTCGGTGATTAAAAGTAGTGTCCACAAACTTTTGTCTATATAGTGTATCGGTTGGAGGCGCTCCATCTTTGTCTGTAGAACCACTTTCTGACTGTTGGATCACTAAGTACGTATTTGTGAGTTTCTGTATTGTAATAATACTCATTTCCATTTGAACCAAAAGTAAGAGTGTATTTCAGTTTCAAATAGAATATGTAATTAGGCATGATTACTATTCCGTTTTGCGTGGTAGTACGTTGTCTGGAATGCACTAGTTCTGTTGCAGTACATGCTCGGGTGTAGATCTCATTACGAGTAGACACGCCCTGCATAACCCGATCACCTGGCTGACATCCAACCGGTTTATTTGGTTAAGGAAGTCGGTGCGCACTTGATGAACCAGATAACTCCTGAAATCAGATAGGGTTCAGATTACTAGCATGTGAACGTGAGTGCAGAAGAATCAGGGTTTGCTACAAATTCAGAAATGCCAGGAGCTTTGGGTTTGTGTATTCGCATGTGAACATTTAAAACACACAGTTCATATTGTGTTTGTTATTCCTGCTCTGTGACAGATATTCTCGCTCTGCCTGCACACACACACACACACATAGTTTCATCCTCCTCTGACTGAGGGGCTGATGGACAGACAGACAGGCAGAGGGCATTTGGTATTCTGTTTCAGGCTGGGTAGATTGTCTTATTTTGGAAGCAGCATGGTGGGGGGCTTTCTCTGACTCTGCTTCACAGCTCTGGCTTCAAAGCATTAAATTAATGGCCAACAAAATAGTGTGTCTCTGTCCGTCCCATGTGGGGCCGACTCGTCGAGAGTTATCATTAAGTTGAGGAATAAATGAACAAAAAAGAGAGAGGAGAAAGACGCAGGCCGTGGAGGGGCAGGAGCCTGCTGCTCTGACAAACCTCATCAGATAATGACCCGAGTGAATGAGCTTTTTTTTCTGGACAGGGGAGCGAGTGTGTGATTTTAGTGCAGTTTGTTTGCCCTCCTTAAGCATTCCTGTACTTGTGTGTACTGAATGTAAGTATGCTGTGAATATTATGTATGTATGCTGCTGTTGGTATGTGTGTGTGTGCACATTTTGCTGACTGTGTGTGTCTTTGTGCTCTCTCTCTCTCTCTCTCTCTCTCTCTCTGTCTGTCTCTCTCTCTCTCGCTCTCGGCCTGTCAGATCCTCTCAGTAGTGAGTGGCTGGTGGAAGGCAGCGTGGCTGCGGCTCTATTTGAAGTTGTAATGGTGTCAAAAAGTCAGAGCTGACTGACAGCCGTCAGTCCCACTGGGGCTCATTAAATCATAACAACTTGACAAGGAAATAATTGAGCGCTGATGACAATTTGAAGCCCGTTTAGATGTTTTTATTTTCTTTCATTAGGAGTTCTGACTATTATGTTCATTAAGGAATCGTATTAAACAGCTCTTCTGGGGCTAATGATTTGTTTATATCCCCTATTCTATTATTTAAACATTACTCAGGTCTTGTGATATATTGGCAGGCTGGCGCAGGCATCTGCTGCAGCTCTTCTTCTACGTGCACCTTTCTTTTTTATCTAGTTGTTTTTAATCTGTTCTCCCACTCCTTACTCTGTCTGTTCTCGTTCTCTCTCCCCGTTCTCCTCACCCCTCCCTAATCTCCACTTTCTCTCCTCTCATTCCCTGTTCCCCTCCCTTTCTGTCCTTCTCTCCTCTCGTTCTCACTGGTCTCCTTCCTGTCTTTCCTTTCTCTCTCCTCACTCTCTCCTTCTTCTCTTTCCTCTCAATCTCCTCACACTGTCCACACACTGTTCTCCTTTCTCATTCCCTTCTCTCCTCATTCTCTCCATTTCCCTTACACTGTCAGTCTCTGTGTTCCTCCTTATCTCCCCTTACTTTCCTCCTGTTTTTCCTCCTTACTCATGTTGCTCTGTCCAAGTTTTCCTTCCTCTTCCTCTTCTCCCTCTTTTTGTTTCTCCTTCTTGCTCTCTCCCTCTTAAGAATTTTACCTTCTCCTTTCTCCTCACTGTGTCTCTGTACTTTTTTTCATTCTCCTGTCTTCTCTCTCTGCTCCATTAAATTTTCCTCACTCTCTCCCTCTTCTCCTTCTCCCTCTTCTCATTTCTCCTGCTCCCTCTGCTCCTTTCTCCTCCTCACCTATGTCCTTCATTCTGCTCACTCTCTCCCTCCTCTCCCTTTCATCTCCTCACTCTTTCTCTTTTCCCTCTTTCTCGTCACTCTGTCCCTCTTCTCCTCACTCCTTCTCACTCTCTCCCTTGCGTATCAGTGAGTGGCAAATGTATATGAACCCTTGCTTTCCGTGTCTGGTCTGCAACTGCAGCTGTTTCTGGTTACTATTGATCAGTTCTGCACATTGGCTTGGAGAAAATGTAACCAATTCCTCTTAGCAAAAGAGCTATATCTCTGGGATGTTGGTGGGTTTCCTCACAAACTCTCGCTTCGGGAGGTTCTGTTGGATTAAGGTCAGGACTTTGACTTGGTCATTCCAAAACATTAACTTTATTATTCTTTAACCATTCAGAGGTGGAATGACTTGTGGGGCTGCTGTCTTTCTGCATGACCCATGTTCTCTTGAGATTCAGTTCACTGACATATTTCCTGACATTTTCCTTTAACTGGTATAATTCATAATTCATTGGTCCATGAATGAAGGACAGCTGTTCTGGCCCAGATACAGCAAAACAGACCCAAGCTATGATACTACCACCACTGTTCTACAGGCGGGATAAGGATCTTATGTTGGAATGCAGTGTTTTCTTTTCTCCAGACATAACACTTCTCAACTAAACCTAAAATTTCTATTTTGATCTCCTTCGTCCACAAAACATTTTTTGCAGTAGTCTTCTGTCTTGTCCATGTGATCTTTAGCAATCTGCAGATGGGCAATGTTCTCTTTGAAGAGCAGTGGCTTTCTCCTTCCAGCCCTGCAGTGCAGACCATTCTTGTTCAGTGTTCTACTGACAGTGGACTTGTGAACATTAACATTACCTAATGTGAGAGAATCTTTTAGTTGCTTAGAAGTTACACTGCGTTGCTTAGGGAATGGGCCTCATGGACTATTACGCTCCGTTTTTGAAGTCATCTTTGATGGTCGACAGCCCCTGGGGAGGGTAACAGTGGTCTTGAATTTCCTGTGTGCGTGCCATGATTTCACAAACGTGTTGTGAAGATCGGGCTTTGATGAATCCCTGTTCTTTAAATACAGCAGGACACCCACTCACACCTGATTAGCATTACACTGATTGAAGACACCTGACTTTAATTTCACCCTCAAGATTAACTAACATGAATCTAGAGTTCACATACTTTTGCTACTCGTAGATGTGTAATATTTGATTACAATGCATGACCAAGTGTGGCATTTTGTCTCATTTGTTTAATCAAGTTCTCGATCTTCTTTTAGGACTTCTGTGAATATGTGATGATGTTTTATAGAAAAGTCTAAAAGGTTCAGCTAGCACTGTGCATTGGTAATGCGTTTTATTTGGATTGTAGCTATTTATGCATTACAACATATCTGATGCCGTGACTGTGTGTTAATGTATGGATACAAGTCCTATATATATACACAAAGGTGTGAGTGAATGGATGAACAACCTAGTGTTGGGAACCCGAGTATGATGGGACGTCCATATTTCACCTGGTGAAGCGTCTCTTTCCTGTCACTCTCCCTATGTGATTATATCTTATTAAATAATCTGATTAAAATGACACCCAACTCTATTGTTCAGTCCTGGTATCTAAAAGTTCTAGTAAATGCCCGCGGATTGGATCTTGTGTTTGCTGTGATCATGCGCCCGGGCTAATATTATGTGTGCGTATTGTGTGCGTTTGAGAGTGCATAGCATCTGGCCTCAGACTTCCTACTGATCACAGCCATCTTTCTCTATTAATGTAACTACTGTTCTGATTCTTCCTTTGCTTTTGATTTGTCAGTGATTTTTATGGATTCTGATCTCTGTAGACATGCTGACTGCTTGTCTGGTTGTACCACTGTCATTAAAGCAGTATTGCATTTCAACAGCACTGCGTGTTTTTCGCCGCTCATTAGGCCTCCGATTAGCTCTAGTGTGTCATGTCAAGCACACGTCGCTGCATTGTGCCGTTTGAACCCGGATTGCAAGTTGTTGCTTCTAAAGCGATTGGGGGGAAGAAGGAGTACTAACACAGTGGCGTTTATGCTTTTTAACCCGCAGCTACAACCACAGTCGAGCACCAGCCGTGCGCTTTTCACTCGCTCCCTTTGTCTTCTGTACCCCACTGTGCCACTACAGTGTGTGAGTTTGTATGTGTGTGTAGGCACTCCACTGCTGCACGGTGAACAAAGAGGCTGGACTGACCCATATCCCATACTGTAAACACAGTGCATCTTATCAGTCACTCTGTCCTTCTGCTGCAATGGCCTGCTCTCTCGGCAAAGTAAGATCATAACAGTTATACAAAAGTTACATATGTTACACACAGCATTACTGCATACATATTCATTGTCGTACCTGCCTCATCCAGTTCTGTGTCAAAGGGAGCCAGGGCCTACCCAGTAGCACAGGATGCAAGGCTTGTTTTAGACACCAGTTGACCTAACACGGCTTTTAGAACATGAGAGGAACCTGGAGAAAACCTACAAGGACATGGAGAACATGCAAAGTCTTGAATGGGGATCTCTGGAGCTGTGAGGTGATCATTTGCACAAATATTATATTTAACTTTGTTCTCTGCAAACATATTTACATTTAGAAAATTCATAAAAACATCTCAGTGACCAGACTTTTGCATAATCAGCCAATCACATGGCAGAAATCGATATGTAGACCTGGTCAAGACGACCTGCTCAAGTTCAGACTGAGCATCAGGACGGGGATTAAAAGGTGATTTAAGTATCTTCAAATGTGACACGGTTGTTGGTGCTGGACGGGCTGAGTATTTCAGAAACTGCTGATCTAATGGGATTTTCCACACGCAGTCATCTCTAGGTTTACAGAGAATGGTCCCGAAAAAGAGAAAATATATCCAGTGAGCGGCAGTTCCTCTGGGCGAAAAATGCCTTGTTTTGATGCCAGAGGACAGAGAAGAAATGGCCAGACTGGTTCGAGCTGATGGAAAGGCAACAGTAATACAAAAACTAACCACTTGTTACAACCTAGGTATGCAGAAGAGCATCTCTAAATGCACAACACATGAAACCTTGAAGCAGAAGTTCTACAGCAGCAGAAGAACCAGACGTTGTTGCCCACTCCTGTCAGCTAAGAACAGGCAGTTCTGATTATGTCCATCCCTTTGTGACCACAGTGTGCCATTGTGTGCCATTCTGATTGGTTACTTCCAGCAGGATAAACACACCATGTCACAAGCTCCAGATCATCTTAAACGGTTTCCCTTGACCATGACAAAGAGACATGTAATCAAATTGACCTCCCATAGTCACCAGATCTCAATTTAAGTAGAGCACCTTTGGGATGCGGTGGAACAGGAGAGCCGCATTGTGGATGTGCGGCCAACAAACTGCGTGATGCTATCAGGTCCAATATGGACCAAAATCTCCAGGAATGTTTCCAGAATCTTGTTGAATCTATGCCATGAAAGAATTAAGGCAGCTCTCTGAAGGCCACCTTTCCAAACTCCAACTGTACTAGCAAGGAATACAACACAATGGCCAGTGAGCGTATATAGCATTAAGCAGGTGTATGTAGGTCACTTCGGATCTAACTCACCGTCCAGCGCACTGACCCACATGTGACCAGACCCACACAGGTTGACAAGTAGAATTGAAAATTCCTCAAAAAAAAAAAGGTAATTTTTAAAACAGAAAACCACATGCCACAATTATTGGCATGGAAATTTTCTTAGAAGCCATTTATATTTTACTTATAAAGTTGGCTCAGGGTGTCTAGGAGCTGTCAAGAAGTAGTTCACTGGGGTGTATAGTCATTCTTCAACATAGGAAAGACCAGAGAACAGACAATTTCAAATAAACAGAAAGTGTGAAGGGGCCTTGCACGGTTCTAGGTGGGTAGCACCATCACCACCTCACAACAAGATGGTCCTGGGGTTTGATTCCCAGGTGGAGAAAGAAGTCTGGGTCCTGGGTACTTTCTGTGTGGGAGTTTTTGCATGTTCTTCCCGTGTCCGTGTGGGTTTACTTCGGTTACGCCATAGTTGCCTCCGACAGTCCAAAGACATGGCATTAGGCTAATTGATTATATTGGGCCTGTGGTGGCTGTCGTGTCTATATTATATATATATATTCTTATATATATATATATAATTTTTTATAATATATATATATATATTATATTTATTAAGTTGCCTAATGCGTGTCTTTGGACTGTTGGAGGAAACCAGCGTACTCGAAGTAAACCCACACGAATATATATATACACTGTGTGTGTGTGTGTGTGTGTCTACAGTTATAATAATTAAAAAGTTCCAATCAACTACAATGTGAGAAACTTGCCTGGATCACTGCTGGGGAATTACAGAAAAATATAATATCTTGGGCACACCAATTCTATAAAGCTACCATCAGATGCCACTTCTATACCAAAAACAAGTCATGTTTTTGAGTTCAGTGTTACCAGAAGTACGTTTTCACTGTGGGCAGTAATGAGTGAGGATAAAAGAACATTTCTAGCTGCACATAGGTAGATGAGCTCAGATGACGAATGCATTGACCGGAATATTGAGGTCTGGCATTATTTATTTTGCATATGGTGTCTTACCAGCCCCAAATTTCCAACTGGGAGGCATTGGTGGAAAATTCACTGTGTTCAAAAGGCAGCCTGCCATTCATGTTTGCTGTAGCAGGAGATCTGAGCATACAATGATAACCTACGACATCTCTCTGGAAAATGGGAGTCAATCAGCTTTGATGGAGCATATCCTCCATGACAGGCTACTGAAGAGAGCGTTAATGAACTGGGGGGGCTTCACTTAGCATGGCCTCATGGAGATGGGCTTGTTTGGGGAGGCACTGGATTGTGTTAAGTATACCTTATGCATGATAGTCTCCCATAAACAGGCCCTATAAGCCTCCAGCATCAAGGTTTATTGTCTCAGGCGATGCTTGGAAAAGGGCACTTCGGTAGGCCCCCCTGAGTTCCCCCGCTTCTGTCTTCCAGTCACCCCCTGCGATACCGCCTCCTTAGATGAGGGACGTGATTAAATATTCATCACCGCATGGCCAATGGCAGCTCTGGTCTGGCGTACCTTCTCCCAGAGCAGGAAATGGAGGTGGATTCATGCGAGGGAGGTCCCTGCAGGTTGGCATACAGGGTCAATTGAATGGATGGTTCAAAGGTTACAAAATCTGTATGATGTCCCCCTCCGCTCCCTTACTCAACCATGCTTGCAGTTTAAAGGACAAGAGCTAGAGACTTATGTTATAGAAGAACATAACACTGCCTAAACACAATGTCTTACTTCTTAGCCCTTCCAGGGTTTGCTAGTGAGGTCATATTTTAGAGATGCCACTGCAAGCCTCTGAGGGATATGTATGGTATTGGCAACAAAATTCAACTTTTGTTTATTTCAAGGATTTTTGAAAACCCATGCGAATTGGGAGGACTTATTGATTTTCTTTTATCCATGCAGTGACTCAGGGATTACCATTTTACTCATTTATTTTTAAAGACCATTTGTGAGAGGATTTTTTTTTTCTCTTCTGGGTACCTACATTTCTCTCTTTTCCTAACAGCATTTGTAGCCTTTTCTTCCCAGATCAGAATCCCTCTTTGACCCTTAAAATTGTAATTCCGCTGTAGATCACAGCTGCTGAATAATGGCTTTTACAAAAGTGCTTAAATAAAATATGTTCAAATCGCTGAGACTCAAAGGCCTTGGGTGAAATTCAAATCAGAGATGTAAAGAAGGAGGACCGAGATGAATGGGGAAAAAAACTGACGGACCAGTTGCACTGCATTGTAAGAACATGAATCATCTGGAACACCTCTACAGAGCAGAAAGGCAGAGGAAGCATAGCTGTGAGAAAATTTCCGAAAACAGCTTGAAAACTAAACTAAATACGGGCGGGAATGACTCCAGCAGACGGTGGAACAAAACAAGAATCAAATAAGAGAGGGGAGTGCGTTTAAACAGCATACCTGAAATGATGCAGCCCAATTAAGCTTCCAGACAGTTGCCAGTTGTCAGTATACCAATAAAATGAGTGTTATAGGCCTGTAAATGGGAGTTATTAGTACTTCAATAAGATCCAGTGTGACGGGTGACTTGTAATACACTGCAGATATAAACTGAAGGATTGTATTCAAAGACTAAACCTGTCATCTCGCGTGATATTATGCCGTAAACACTGAGAATGTTAGCTTCTTATTTACGTACGTATGCCAGACACGAGTTATGCAAATCTTTATAATTACCTCCTCAAACCTCCTATTCTGTCACCTCTAACAAACACTTGTGTTCATTACAGACAAGAAAAGCAAGGCTTTCCAGAATCAACGCTGGGAATGATTTCACCCAAACCTCATGTCACGTGGTCTGGGCGTTATTGGCTGCTATCATATTCTTGGTTTGCTTTATACATTTATATTGATGTATCATAAATGAATTGCCTTTTGTTTATAATGCATTATTTTCTATGGACACCATGTTTGTTTTGGCTAGATATTAACCACTAAGATGATAATGGTGGTGCATGTAAAGTCATAAATGATTTATTGCTGCTAATTTCCATATGATATTTTGGGGGGGACTGAGAGGCTTCTGCAGCGATGAAAGACTGGCAGGAAACAGCACCTCTTACCCAGCAGGGCAAACAGGGGCAGAGAAGAGGTGAAGGCACTTGGCTCTTACGAAGGCTTCCCCCAACTCCAATTACCACAGATTTCTCACATCAAACAGGCACAAGGAAGAGCTCCAAATTTAAAAAAGGGAATTTACAGGTGAGTTAAAGGAGGATGTAAGAACAGCGATGTTTTCCTCCTGTACTTCAAATCAAGCCACGCTACAGGGCGAAAGCGAAAAGTAAAAGTGAGTACCGTATTTTTCGGACCATAAGGCGCACTTAAAACCCTTTAACTTTCTCAAAAATCGACAGTGCGCCTTAAAATGCGGTGCGTCTAATGTATGAATTAATTCTGGTTGTGCTTTCTGACCTAGAACCGATTGTAGATGGTACACGGCGCTCATAAATCTGTCAAAATGTTTTTAGCACGGCCTTGGTAAGTTACGAAGCTTACGGCCACCATAGTGCGCAGCATAGCGGAGTAATACGGTATGTGCTTCAGCATTAGGGTACGTGCATTCATTCATTCATTTTCGAAGCGGATTTCAAACACAACGCTATCAGTCACGCAGTACAACATGGTCATATTTTAGAGCAGCTGTGAGAGAATTCTACATTAACGAATCAATGATACGGAAGTGGAGGAAGCAAGAAGAAGACGCCCTGCGCCAGGTAAAGACCAAACTGAGCTTCTGAGGGAACTTAAGAGTTTTGTTTCATTTAATGCGCCTTATAACCCCGTGCGCTTTATGTATGAAAATATACCCGTTAGCAGCCGATCGTTGATATCGCGCCTTATAACCCGGTGCGCTTTATGGTCCGGAAAATACGGTAGATGTTTTAAAAAAAACATCAGTAAAGCCAGCAACCAACACACGTTTTTCCAAACTTTTCCAAATGGGAATACTCTGTTAATAATACAGGTATGAGCTGTTTAACATCTATATTACAGGACTCTACAGTGTCTTATTTTAAACAATAATATTAATTAAACCACAGTGTGAAAACATTTGGTACAGTACTGTACAATACAGTAAATCCTATCTTTGTATCTTTTATAAAATTTGAAACACTGAAAAAAACAAAAGGAACGTTGTTGTTTTCAGCCTTCAAGAGCTCATTCATTTTCTGTTTCCATTATCAGACAGGAATTATATGTATCTAGACATTTTTATTTCCTATTATAATGCTTAAGACCTTGGATTTTAAAGTGAACGAATGGATGTTAAATGTGCGTTACTGAAATTACAGGTCAGGACTTTAACCATTTGCAGGTCAAATATATGCAAAATTATAGTAAACCCTGCAGGATTCACAAACTTTCAATCACCACTGTACATATAAACTTTGAAGTTGGACAGCTAGCTAAGCCTCTGTGGATAAAAGTGTCTGGAAAATACCATACAACTATATGTATTTTGCTCTAGTTTGGATACTTAATAATTTGCTGTGAATATTACATTTAACATTAGATGCTTGTTAGCATAGTATAATGACAGGTACAGGGCCAGCCTGTTATTGTGAGAAGGCATGAGGAATTGGGTTAAGGGGCTGGGGGAGGCTTTTCAAATTTGCATTTCATAAATATCAATTTTTAATGAAGGTAAAGACGTAGAGACGTGTCTTTGCTTTCTTTAATATTATTGAGCATCAATTATATAATCACTTAGTTCAACACATTATTTTAATGGGTTATATTTACTGGTTCACAACCACTAAAAAGCAATAAAGGTAAATGTTCGGTGTAGGAACATGCAAACAGAACCTGATCGTTTATCTGCTGCTGTGTCTGTACAGAAGGATTCTGGTTAGGATGGCTAAGGGTTCAGCTGTCAAACAAGCTCACTAGTGATGAATATATAGCCTAACTGCCTGAAAAGGCTCACTACACAAACACAAATAAATATGCACATCAAAGGAATTAAAAAAACGAGCACGTGTTCAACAACTCCCACTTACACACAAACAGACTGAGAAACCTGAAAATGCACATATTCCATATTTTATTGTCTGATCATGATAAGTTTGAAAAATTAGAGACTATATTAATATAGGTACGCCTTCAGAACTGCCTTAATTCTTCGGGGCATTGATTCAACAAAGTGCTGGAAACATTCCTCAGAGATTTTGGTCCATATTGACATGATACCATCACACATCCTTGATGCAAATCTCCCGTTTCACCACCTCATAAAGGTGCTCTATTGTTTTGAGATCTGGTGACTCTGGAGACCATTTGAGTACAGGGAAGTCATTGTCATGTTCAAGAAACCAGTTTGAGATGATTGAGCTTTGTGACATGGCGTTTATCCTTCTAGAAGTAGCCATCAGAAGATGGCACACTAGTCATAAAGGGATGGGCATGGTCAGAAACAATACTCAGGTAGGCTGTGGTGTTTAAACGATGCTCAGTTGGTATTAAGGGGTCCAAAGTGTACCAAGAAAATATCCTTTTACACCACCAGCACCAGCCTGATCTGTTGATACAAGGCAGGATGGATCCATGCTTCCATGTTTACACAAATTCTGACCCGACCATCCAAATGTTGCAGCAGAAATCGAGACTCATCAGACCAGGCAACATTTTTCCAGTCTTTTGTTGTCCAAATTTGGTGAACCAGTGCAAATTGTAGCCTCAGTTGCCTGCTGACAGAAGTGGCAACAACGTCTGGCCTTCTGCTGCTGTAGAACATCTACTTCAAGGATTGATGTGTTTTGTGTTCAGAGATGTTCTTCTGCAGATCTCGACTGGTTATTTGAGTTACTGTTGCCTTTCTATCAGCTCGAACCATTCTGGCTGTTCTCCTCTAACCTCTGGTATCAACAAGGGAACTGCTGCTCACTGGATATTTTCTGTCTTTCGGACCATTCTCTGTAAACCCTAGATTGGGCAGAGCATGAAAATCCCAGTAGATCAGCAGTTTCTGAAATACTAAACAAGTCTAGCACCAACAACCATGCTACATTTAAAGTCACTTAAATTTGCATTTCTTCCCCATTCTGATGCTCGGTTCGAACTTGAGTAGGTCATCTTGACCATGTCTACATGCACGGAGTTGCTGCCTTGTGATTGGCTGATTGGATATTTGTGTTAATGAGCAGTTGAACAGGCTAATAAAATGGCCGGTGAGTTTAAATGTAAAACTATATGTTGTAATCTTTAAATAATGAACTACTTGGGATGTCATAGAAATAATTACCAAAGTTGCTGTCAAATAGTTTTATCCTGGTTTTGAACACCAATGCAGGAAAACGTAATTCAGGATTCTAATGCATTGGGGTACATGTGTGATCAGACACACATTTTTCCACTGCCTCAAGCCTTCAGTGAGTTCTTTACATGAACGAGTTTTTCATACCTCTATATGTAAAGGGATTACTAATAAAATCATTCATTCATTCATTGCCTTATCCGCGTATCCTGGTCAAGGTTGCGGGAGAGCCGGTGCCCAACCGGCAACACAAGGCAAAAGTCAGGAACAACCCTAGACAGGGCACCAAACCATCATAAAGCACATACACTCACACTAAGGGGCACTTTAGAAACACCAATTAACCTAACACGCAAATAATGACCCATTTTAGTCACTCGTACACAGATGTGGTATATAGTTAAAAATAACAAACCTATTTCAGTCACTGCTTTTAATTACTTATAAGAAGACATATGAGACTGTATGTACAGTGTGTTCCATGGGTGTCACCAGACCCACATTCAGTAAAATGGCTAAAACGATGGCTTTGAAAAATCCACTTTATCCTGGACTGCTGAGCAGCACTACGGGACATCCACGTAACTTCATTACAGACACTACATTTCCCATAACACCTTTCCAAAAGCTTGAGTCACAACTAGTTTCTTTCGGTTTTTCGCATGGAGTAATGGACAACAGCAAATGTTTGAAAGAAAGTCAGCCACATTGCAGGCGAGGTAATAATCAGATAATGATAGCTATACAGTGGGGCAAAAAAGTATTTAGTCAACCACTGATTGTGCAAGTTCTCCTACTTAAAGAAGGAGTTACAGGTCTGTGAGAGCCAGAAATCTTGCTTGTTTGTGGGAGGCCAAATACTTATTTTTCACCATGATTTGCAATTATATTCTTTAAAAATCCTACAGTGTGATTTCCTGGATTTTTTCCTCATTTCATCTCTCATAGCTGAAGTGTATCTATGATGAACATTACAGACCTCTCTCATCTTTCTAAGTAGGAGAAAATACTGACCAAATACTTTTTTGCCCCACTGTATGTTTTGGCCACTTATAACCATATAACCTGCCAAAAGTACATATCAGACAACTAAAGCAAAGGCATCAGTTACGTTAACGTAAACTAAATGAATGGAATTAATGAAAAGAATTCCATTTACATTAATTCTTCACTGTGAATTTGTTCTTCATTGCACATCCATGGCAGCGAGAGTCCACTTTAGTGTTAAATCACTTAAACTATCTGCGTTTAACAGGCTTTTTTTTTATGTGCAGTTGTGAGCGTAGGACTGACTGGCAAGCCGATGGGTACCTCTTCCCCCCCCCCCTAAATTCTGTGTGTGCACCAGAACAACAAGTAGTCTAGAAACTCCCCTGGTGTGATCCCATTCTGTGATGAGTGAGGTAAGAGCTTCTTCTGCAGTGTGTGTTTGGGTGTTTGCAATGTGAGGCTCAGATGAGTGGAAGTCCAGGCTCTGAGGCCAGAACTGAACTGAGCTTCAGCAATAGTGATGTGCAGACAGCGATGAAATATTGAGTGCACTCTGAGCTACAGATGGAGGCAGCACTGCTCCTCTCCTAGCTCTCCACATAGCTTCCCTCACCCGAGCTCAGCGCGTTGCTCAACCCTCAGACGCTCATACTTAACACAATCCCTCTCTCTCCCTCGCTTTCTCTCTCTCTTTCTTAATCAAGTGTAGCCTGGTGTTCAGGCCACACTTCTGTGAACTGGACCCAGTTTAGTACAGCTGAAAGAGCACATCAGCTTGTGCTGCTCCCTCTGAGGCCTGATAATATGGCTCCTTTTACCTGTTAAGAGCTAGTGAGGCGTCCCACCTCAGTTTAAATGAACTTCAGAGAGACAGGACTGACAGAAACACAGAGAGAGCTCACCTCGTTGACTGGCGGCTCTCAGAGGCACTCTCATTCTCTTTTTTCCCGCTGGCTGATTCCCTGACTTTTATAGGCACTTTAATGGCACAGTAATGACCCGAACAGGCCAGTTTAGGCTACACACATGCCCAGATAATTCCATCTTAACATCCAGCTGGTTAGCTTGGCTGCTTGTAACTCAGAATGTTGTGTTGATTGAATGTGGTACTAAATTAAATGTGTGATGAAGAAGGGGCGCTAGAGAAAGCTGGGAAGTCGATTTGTATTTCTTTTAGAGTTTAATTTAAATATAGTGTGAAGTAAAAATATTATTTAAAAACTATTTTCACCTCTTGGATGATTGAATTAGATAATATAGATTATTTTCCAGGTCAAATCTGTAGCCACAGTGCAAATCAGATCAGTTAAAGCACAGACTTTCTAAAAAGAAGAATTTTCAGACACAACTGATATGCAAATTGTAAGAGAATGATAAGGTTTCTGTAAATGACCTGGTAGTGTAGCCAGGATGTTGGCCATGGTAGTTGGCGTAGACTTGGCTGTGATACACAAAAGCCTGCATCCCAAACACAAACTACATTACTACATAGTGTGTCAGATAGTCATGACAGCACAGATAATGAACTAATTAGTTTCACCTACCATTTAGTACAGTTGAATGTAATAAATTACTGCAGATAATATGACGATACAAACACAGTGCTTGGTTCAGAAATCCCACTGATCTTTCATTACCGGTAGCTAGCTGCCCTGCTGTTATGGTATGCCAGCATGATAATCATTTATATTCAAAGGTCCTTTTAATGAGGGTAAAGGTATAGAGATGATCCCAGGTCATTTTAGTAGGCTAATCTGCCTGGCATTACACCTTCTCTTGAGATTCAGTTCATGGACAGATGTCCTGACATTTTACTTTAGATATAATTCAGAATTCATTGTTCCATCAATGATGGCAAGCCGTCCTGGCCCAGGTGCAGCAAAACAGGCCAAAACCATGATACTACCACCACCATGTTTCACAGATGGGATAAGGTTCTTATGCTGGAATGCAGTGTTTTCCTTTCTCCAAACATAACGCTTTTTTTTAAAACCAAAAAGTTCTAATTTGGTCTCAACCGTCCACAAAACATTCTTCCAATAGCCTTCTGACTGCCATGCACACCATTGTTGTTCAGTGTTCTTCTGATGGTGGACTCATAAACATTTTTTAAAAAATTAGCCAATGTGAGAGAGGCCTTCAGTTGCTTAGAAGTTACCCTGGGCTCCTTTGTGACCTCGCCAACTATTACGCCCTTGCTCTTGGAGTGATCTTTGTTGGTCGACCACTCCTGGGGAGGGTAACAATGGTCTTGAATTTACTCCATTTTGTACACAATCTGTCTGACTGTGGATTGGTGGAGTCCCAAACTCTTTAGAGATGGTTTTGTAACCTTTTCCAGCCTGATGAGCATCAACAACTCTTTTTCTGAGGTCCTCAGAAATCTCCTTTGTTCGTTCCATGATACACTTCCACAAACGTGTGTTGTGAAGAGCAGACTTTGATAGATCCCTGTTCTGTAAATAAAACAGGGTGCCCACTCACACCTGATTGTCATCCCATTGATTGAAAACACCTGACTCTAAGTTCACCTTCAAATTACCAGCTAATCCTAGAGGTTCACATACTTTTGCCACTCACTAATATGTAATATTGGATCATTTTCCTCAATAAATAAATGACCAAGTATAATATTTATGTCTCTTTTGTTTAACTGGGTTCTCTGTATCTCCTTTTAGGACTTGTGTGAAAATCTGATGATGTTTTGGGTCATATTTATGCAGAAATACAGCAAATTCTCAAGGGTTCACAAACTTTCAAGCACCACTGTAAGGTTGACTCGGACATTGTTGTTGAGGTCAAGTCCAATGTGTCTGTCTGAGGTAACGTTAATTATAAGCAGAACTTTTTTCTGTCATTATTGAATTTCAACAACCATTCAAACAGAATATATCGGTCCTTTCTCTGCACGCCTGAAGAAAATCTGCACTCTGACTGGCTAACAGGGAAACAAGTTACTGCTTTTCTGGTTTGGTTTCCAGTCAGTGAACCCATTTTATTTTGAATAGTCTGAGGTTAAGATTGCAAGATGAAATGTTCAGCTTAATGTAAATTCTTTCACATTTTAGTACCTGAGACCTCGGGGACCACGTCTAAAGATACCTTGCCTTAGTTTAACTAAGATTATAATAAAATAATAATTAATAATAATTTTAGGATACATATTAAATTTTATATTTTACAAAATATGACGAAATATACTATTATTTATTAATATGTATAATGTATAATTAATGATAATGAATGTAAAGTGATTCACAAACTAATTCTTTTTTTTTTTTTTTTTTCGATTTTCTTCTTTTTATTCTTGTATGATCAAAAAAATCATCTTCATCTTGGCCACTCTTGATCTCGACTAGGACTCGACCTCTAAAAGCCTTGGTCTTGACTCAGTCAGCTCTAGTGGCCTTTACTACAACACTAGTTTAAACTGAGATCAAGGATATGTTTTAATTCTATATGGGTTAAAGACAAAAAAGGTTTTGAAATGGCAAAAACAGTCATTTATAAAAATGTGTGTAATATTCTGTTTGGATGTTTGAATTGCAATGTGGACCACTTTTGTTTGCACATTACAAACTTTCTTTCTTCTTTAATACATCTTTTATATCTGCATATTAATGCTTCTGTGTAAAATTAAGAGAAAAGGATTTATTTTTGACTCATACATAGATTACACTGCAGAGAAGATAAACAAAGAGCAGGAGAATGAATGAGTCTAATACAGTATGTGTGAGAGAGAGTATTCATTGTTTCGTAGTATAAAGAAAGAAAGCCAAGTCTCTATTCAGCCTGGAAACCGCTAATAGTCTGTATGATGACAATTTATCTAAAGTTTGTGATAATAATCACCAAACTAAAGGGACCAACCTGAGAGGTGACAGTTCACTGACTGCCATTTGACATCTTTATAATTAACTCAGAAGGTCTGATCCCTTCCTTCAAATGACGTGCCGATCTATTCTGTTTAATATTCTCACAAGCAGAATGTATTATTCAAACATGCAAATGAGCCTTAACCAGAAAACAGACTTTTTGACACAGGTGTGTCAGTAAGGTTTGTCCTAGACTGGTAATAACTGCAATAAGCCAAACCCTGCTGGATCTCCCAAACTAATGACTTCAGTTTTTTCCCCTCTCCTTTCTATTGGACTAGTTTTGCTACAGTAAGTGTTTTTCTCCGCTGAGCTTAAACTACTAATGCCAAACCTCAGGTCCAACTCATGCCTCCAGTGAGCACTTCCAAATACAAGTCAAATCTGATTCATCTCCTGCACACTTCCAAGTCAAGCCTAGTGTCCTTTAGCTGCTATTCATTTCCAAGTCAAACAATGAAGTGTAAGGGCTGGGGACATTCTGGCTGATTTAAGGTATTGAAGTAGGCTGTAGTGAAATGTATAACGCATGTAGCTGCATCGGATTGCTGCCTTGTTTGGGGTGGTGTCATGAATGAGAAACCTGGACTCCTATGAACTGGAACCGTATCATCTGTAACTAATCCTGGTTCTGTTTGGGATAAGACGACTGTCAGGTTCAGGTTAATGCTTCAATCCTGCCTTTGCTGTGGAGCAACACATTGCCTCAGCTGCTGGTGTCATGATCTGGATAGTCAGTCACCGCTAGTAGTGATACCAGGGACACTAACAACTCAGCGATATGTGCAGGACATCCCGTGGCCACATGCGTTGCCTCTCATAGCAGGGCTTCCAATTGTCATGTTTCAGCAGGATAATACTCGCCCAAGCACAGCATGGGTTTTCCATAAGGAATCTGTATGACTCCATTCCCAACCGAATGTCATCTTGTATTCAGGCTAGAGGCGGCCTAACAGGGTAACTAGAGCCTAATTTCAATTGTACAGTTTTCCCCAGTAAACTTTTTAAACCTTTCATTCTAATATTGTAATCAATTACACATATCATCATTACATTCACACACAAAGTTTTGTTTGATTCCAACAACTCCTTCTTGGTGAATATTATGTTTTTGTCAATGAGTATATTATATATTATTACGTAGTGTAGTTTTCTAATGGCATGCTATTGTAGTAGTTATCTGTGCACCCTATTTACACATCATG
The DNA here is from genome assembly GCA_025084515.1 of Ancistrus triradiatus. NCBI lineage: Eukaryota > Metazoa > Chordata > Actinopteri > Siluriformes > Loricariidae > Ancistrus > Ancistrus triradiatus. The sequence continues at coordinate 111,493 of JAJAGP010000351.1, read as the reverse complement.
CAAAATTAATATTGTCATAACCTAATATTGGGACTTATTTAAGGCAGACTTAAAGATGTTTGTTTTATGCCTCAATGGCTTTTCATGACAGGAGCAAGGTTACATTCATACTGGGCCAATGTAGAGTGACCAATTAATGCATGTCTTTGAAAATTGGGAGGAAACCCACGCAGACATGGGGAGGACGTGCAAACTCCACACAGGCGGAGTCCAATTTCAGGATCATGCCGTGGATCTCTGGAGCTGTGAGGCACCGCGCTAACCGCTTCCGCCACTGTGCCACCCTTGCAAGTTGGTGTCTGCTTCACTGGTTGAAACCTTTTGAATTTTAAAACTCAGGTGTTTGACCATAAAAGGCTTAGGTCCATACTAAAAAGCACTTCTTCATTGGACCAGAGTTGGACCTGAGGGCAAGCTGTACTGTCTCTGACTGAGCCCCCAACCTGAGCCCTACACAAACAACCAGCATCTGCACAGCATAACTCTGCATTTAGCTGTAAAACCATAGAGATGGCCAGCATTTGTGGTGTGAGGTGTTTTCAAATGCCTGAAGCTGTTTTAGCACAAGCTGGGCTTTTTAAAGATGTGGTCAGGAGCTGAGACTAGGTAAAAGGCTCTTTTATGTTCGCTTTTGGGTTGAGTTAGTTTGGAGAGAGGGCTAGCGGACTGGCTTCACTGAACTGAGAGCCAGTACACGAGCCCACTGGCCTTACCAGAGCTTTCTGAAAGCTGTCTGTCTCTTGCTCACACATGAGGTACAGCAAGCTTGGAGGGCAGCAGCTGAGAATCTTCTCCTTTTTTTGCTAAATTTCTTTTCGCTCTTACACTTTAGGACACGTCACATGAAAGAGGCTGTAAACTGCAGTTGTATAATGACAGTAATTAAAGCAATCTCAATAAAAACATGGAATATAACTGCATATAGGAAAACATCTACAATAACTATCTACAGGTAATTTATTTATGACTTACCAGATATTGATTGATATTCATTTATTGCTTAGCACTTAGCAGATGTTATGCAGGTGGTGTTTCATTCTCAGAACAGCAGTGACATTGACATGGTAGTGACACTGTAGTTTGTCTGTGCTGCTATCGGTACACCATTGTTGTTATGGGTTTTAAAGAACTGAGTGCCACTGCTAGGTTAGTCATGTCCAGGAAACTGACAACAGCCAGCCAATCCTGTCCTGTAGCCAGAACCTAGGACACTAAGATGATTTGTGCATGAAACGAGATGAGCTATAGTTTATACATACAAATTAGGTAAGACTAAAGATGCTGGTAAATACAGTGTGTTACTTTGGCTTTTCACTGCAGACAGTATGAACCCAATATATTTCCAATTTTGTCTGGTCAACATAATTTAAATAAACATTCAGTTCTGCATTTCAGGCCTGTAACACGTTCCAAAAAAACTTTGGGACAGGACAATTTAGGGCTAGTAATGAGGTAAAAAAACTAAATAATGATGTGATTTCAAATAGGTGATGTCATCAGGTTATCACAAGAAATATGTAAATCCCTTCCAGTCTTTCTTTGAGAAACATTGTTTTAAAGCATTTCAATAATTTTCTCATGAAGTTGTTGATAAACTGGAGATCCTCTGCCCATCTTTACTCCTCATTTACATTTACATTTACAGCATTTAGCAGACGCCCTTATCCAGAACGACTTACAATTGGTACAGTCTTACAATCCAAGCAATTGTGGGTTAAGGGCCTTGCTCAAGGACCCAACAGTGGCAGTTTAGCAGAAGTGGGATTTGAACCCTGGACCTCCTGGTCCATAGTCCAGTATCTTACCCACTAGGCTACCACAGTCCTCAAAGACTCAGCCTTTCATGGATACTGCTTTTGAACCAAATCATGATTATAATCACCTGTTGACATCACCTGTTTGAAATCACATCATTATTCAGTTTTTTCCCTCATTACTAGCCCTAAATTGCCCTTGTCCCAACTTTTTTTGGAATGTGTTGAAAAGAAAAAACCATGAAATATCTAGGGTTCATACTGTATGCAATGAAAGAAAAGTCAAAGTTTTGTATTTATTTATTTATTTTTGTAATACCATATCATCTTTTTTTCTGAAAACAAGAGACCAAGGCAAAATGCTTAGTGTCTCCGGTTATACTCGTTGTAGGTAATGTTTGTGTTTTATTCTATAAATTACTGACAAATTAAAAAGAAAAATATTTTTGCAGCAAAGACGAGAGCATTTATTTGCTGCAACTGGTCTAAATAACAAAGAAGATGCAGTGTTGTCAGACCTTGATTAATAACCCAAATAACAATACAAATACAAAGAAACTTAGGAAAGTTCTGCAATCAATATGTCAATCACAGCTTTCATGTGTCTTGTTCTTTCCTCAATAAATAAGATTTGGTTCAGGTGATCACCTAATCCATAGCTCATCCATTTCCAGAACTGTATAATATACAGCCACATACTGGTGCACCTGAAGAATGGCCATGGAGTTCAAGGTAGATGTAAATGACCAACCGAAATAAGAAGGTGTGTGCTGTAATTGAAATTTTACCGGCCTACTTATTTTTGAGGTTTGTTGAGGATATTGAGCAGGACAGACAGCTCCTTTTCTTTTCTTAAAGGATGTAGAGATTTGTAAATCCAAGCTAACATGTGTTGTGGTGGTTTCATTCGGCCAGTCCATGGGGTTTTACTGAGTGTGTGCTATTGTTGATGTGTGAGTAATTCCCTGCGTACTTTCTGACTGCCTGGAGCCAGCCCCCAGCTTCTGCTGCTCCCCGTCGTGCTCCCTCACTCCTCCTGATCTCCATCTACCTGGCCGGTGTTCACCCCGTCTCCCACTCCATCTCAGGCCATTCTGCTCATGCTGCACGCTCTATCTGCGTCTCCCTTTTCATCTTTCCACCATCCTTTCCCCTAGTAGGGAGACGTCTGCTTTTCTTTCTCTCCATCTTGAAATCATCCTGGTTTGCTGTGTGTTTGTGCTCATCTCTTGCACTGGACTGTGAATACCACAATGTTCTCATTGCAGAACTATTTGGAACAGCAACAACAAATGAACAGTGGGAACTGGAGCACAACGGCAGTAAACATAAATCCTACAATAAATGAGGATGCTAAATTCACAACATATCTGCCTCCACAGTACATCACTCTACCTGGTCTGGTTATATGCAGAGGTGGGTGGAGCTGTCAAAAAACTCCAGTCAAAGTATTGTTACTGAAAATAGTAGAACATTTATGTCACATTTATGTAACAGTAGAGCAGTCCTTGAAATTACTCGAGTAAACTAAGAGTAAATTACTAAGAGTGAAAATGGATTTAGTGGAAATTGGATTATCTTTGTGTAACGCCAGTTCACAACAAGGTGACGTTGAAAGTTCACTTTCACTCTCTTATCCATTTGATCCTGGGCAGAGTCACATGGCACGAGGCAGGAACAACCCTAGACAGGGTGCCAATCCATCATAGGGCATATACACTCACATACTCATACACTAGAGGCACTTTAGAGACACCAATTAGCCTAACACACATGTCGTTGGACTGTGGGAGGAAACCGGAGTAATCAGAGTAAACCCACACGGACACAGGGAGGACATGCAAACACCACTCGGGATCGAACCGGGGATCTGGGAGCTGTGAGGCGACAGGACTAACCACTGCACCACCCATGCATTTAGTGGAAAACAAAAGCTACCAAATAATACTACGTAAGTGGCATGGCACTCATTTCGCAGAACTGGATTTACCTCAGAGTACAGAAACTCTTTTAGATTCTATTATTATCTACAGTGATTTAATTTATTAAGCCATACCAAATGTGCCATCCACCCGACCCTCAACAGGAAAAGCAGATGGAAACTGAGACAGAGCGAGAACAGAGAATGTGTCATCCATTTCCCATCTTGCATCATGCAGAATCCCAAATGATATCTTATTCACTACACCTGCTCTTTACATAAAGAATAAAACAATGGCTCTGTAGAACCCACATATTGCACTACAGGCACAAGAGATAACCGTATGATATTCAGTTACAGTGTAAAATATTTAGCACGAGGAACCATGACTGAATGTAACAAACCTAAAGTATTTTAGGGGGGAAATACTATTAAATTAAATTATATTAAACTACTAATTAGAACTACTTGTATTTAATTTATAGGTGTATGGAACAGAATCACTGTTATGCTATCCATTTCAGGAATCATGTGTGTGAATGGACATGCTGTCGACCCTGTAAGTATGACTTCATTTACTTCATCTCATCTATCATTTGATCTAAATAGGCAATCTACCTCCATTGTTTTGGACAAGGCCATTATGTCAAGCCGTGTTCCATTAGACTTTTCCCCTCCTCTTCGCTTTGTTTTTTTGGTTTCTCTCATCTTTATTTGTGAGTCAAATCCTCCTGAGGTTCTCGCAGCACGGCTGGGCTTTGTTTCCTTAAATTGTCAGTGGTCTGGCCTCTATGTACTTTTCAGACCCGGTACAGAGAGACGTTTCTGGTGGTTAGGGCTGCTTGGGAGGCTGGGGATGAGGATAAAAGTAGAGGGATGCAACACAGGACCCACACGGGCTCGGAGCAGTGAGAGTTCAATGTCCTGCTCAGAAATAAGACATGCTCTAACACGTTGGCTGATAATGGCCGATGTTTTGATGTAACTGAAGCAAAGCATTCCTAGTGTGTTCATGTGGACAGTGAGATCTGAGTCATCTAGAAAACATGACCTCCAAAGGCACATGCTTTTCCTCGTCGACCCAAGGCTAGTGTTCACTACGTGGCTTAAGGTATGTTGACGCCACTCGCTAACAGGTGCAGACAATCAAGCATGTAGAAACAGACCAAGACTGGCAGTAGAATGGATACTGAAGTGCTGTCAGCATGGCACTGATGTAGGATGCCGTCTTTGTAATAAGTCAGTTGAAGAACATTCTGGCAGTGTGGAGCTGCAATGTTCAACTGCTGTTGCTTCACAGAATGGGACAGCACGATAATGAAGAGCACAGAGTGTAAGATAAGTCCTTGGTTGCAGCACTGTTTGTTGCGGATCGGGTTTCCGTGATCAAGCAGCTGAACAATGTTCACCATGTGCCTTTCCAAGCTGTAACTGAAGTGGTGTAAAGCACACCATCATGGACGTCTGGGGCAGTGGACATGCATTTCCTATAGTGATGTTGGTTCTGGGTCATGCCCAGCTGCTACTATAATGCTGTCTGGTCCCAGGCTCAGGTTGCTCACAAGGTAGTTCCCATTAAGGGAAATCTTTACATTTGGTCATCTAGCAGATTTATCATCTACGCCGCCCTAGGAGGTTGGGTCCCTTTTTGAGTCTTGGTTCTCCCAAGGTTTCTACCTCATAACACTCAGGGAGTTTTTCCTTGCCACTGTCGCCCTAGGCTTGCTCGATTTGGGATTGGACGTAGTTATTAGGAGATCATCTAAACTTGTAAAGTTGCTTTGAGACAATGCTCCATTGTAAAAAGTGCTATATAAATAGATCTGACAATGCAAGCAAGTGCAGGTTAAGGGCCTTGAGGACTCAACAGTGGCAGATTGAGGTTGGATTTGAACCCTGGACCTTCTGGTCAACAGTAACGTCATAACACCCAAGCTACCACAGTCCCAATAAATCTAAATATAATCTTGAGGATTTAGTATATACAGTAGTACCATTTTAGTGAATCATTTGTCCAACTTTGTGGTAGAATTTTGGGTATGAGTCAGTATGAAAGTTCTCAGGACCGATGCAAAGTCAAGCAAAATGCTTAGCCAAGTTTAATGTAAAAGATCTTGACTGGGCTGCTCAGAGCCTTGTCCTCAACTCCATCCAGCGCAAGGTGAACTGCCAGACTGTCTTATTAGGAGCTTATGAATTTGGGAGGAATTATCCAAGGTGGAGCTCCCTCAAACTACTTTTAATCCAGGGTTTTTTTGGGGTTTGCACTCGCACCGCCAGTAGGAGCGCTGCGTGATGCTGAAGTGTCGTAAGCTACGTGTATTTTGGTTATACCACCCAAATTGCATTTCATATGTTTCACCATTTTCAGCTCAAAGACCTATTGTTTATACAGCTACAGAGTACAAGTATACTTGAACATGGTGGTCTTCTGGACCAACCAATATGCACTTGTGTCACTACGTCTGGACCAATCCAAATACTTACATCGCTCAGGGTTCCTATGCACTGAGACAAGTCCCTGTCTTGAAGTAGGAGCTAAAAAAGTTCCCTTTGGAATGAACTGTTCAACAAAACAATACAGATGTGATGATTATGTGTTTGCATAGTTTCTCTAGGTAGGTTTTTTTCAGAAAATTACAAATCAATAAACCAACTCTCAACCTTTCAGTATTTTTCTGTCTCTCTCTGCCTCTATTTGTCTTTTGCACTCTTTAGTGAGCCCTCGTGTCTCTTACACACACACCTTTGCTCACTCTCTCTCTCTCTCTCCCCCCCTCTCTCTCCATTTCATCTTATTAAAGCACACGGATTGTCACTCTTATTTACCAAATATAGTCAGACAAAGAAGTGGGAATTTTTCCTGATTGAAGATCAAAGTGGCAAAGTCTCCTCCTCGAATCCCGCCCCTTCTATTAGAGCCCCTTAAGAACAGAGGAAAACATCAATTTCTCACACATCAATGGCGGCTTCATAATCAATTGAAAAAGACACTTGTATGGGGATGCAAATCTTATCTTTGTCTTATTAAAAGCTTTTAGAAGATACATGTCAGGATTCAATATTATTAAATAAAAGAGGTCGGTTTTTAATCTAAAGATGCAGATGCGTTAGTAATGGTCTAAATCAAAGCCAAGGGACTCTCTTAATTACAAGCAGAGTTTTCCTTTCCTTATTAATATTGATATAATATACTGTGATCTGAACTGGGTTCCCATGATGCATTTTGGAGATGGTTAATGAACACGACAAGGGCATGAGCTTCATTTCCCACAGAGACAAGAGCACTGACAACCCAGCTAGCAAATGAATTTTCACTCTGACCATTAATAGGAGCAAAAACTTTTGCCTCTACTATGTCTATAGTGGGACTTAGGACCTCTGTGCCTTCCTTGAGTTAAAAGTAGTTATCTAAATGTTAATGGCATGTGGCTTAATATCCTTAAAACCTCTGTGTTCCAGTTACATTTTGCTTTCTTTCTTCCAGTCTTTTGGTGCTAAAGTACTGCGAGTACTGTGTAGTTTTGGTATTTCAGAAAAATGATACAGAAAAGAACTTTGGACTACAATAGGACCTGACTTAAATGAACCAAAATTAGACTAATGTGTAACACAAACAAATATTGCCTCCAGTGATATACTATACCTATGGTGACACAAAAAATGAAAAGAAAAAATCATTACTTTGCTTTACTTGAGGGAAGATTTCACTCCTGATTAGATAATGAAATGTATTTTACAAAACCTGAAGCTACAAAGTTTAAGACCAAAAGAAAAGCAGCCATTGATCAGCCATGTGATGGGCATTGATTGGGCTTTGCCTGCAGTTCCCACAGCTGAAACTCAGCCAAATGTGGTGTAGTTTGATTTTCCTGCATTAATTTTTCTTAATTAGGCCCCTGGTTTGAGATCAACACCGAGATTTACCTACAACACAAGTAGGAGCTTCTGATGAGATCCCAGTCAACAGCATTGAGTTTTAATGTACCATAGAGTTGCAGAATCCCTTTTCTTTTTTTAGCAAGAGCCATTTCTGTTTTTATTAACAAGAAAATAAAGCAAACTGGTTTGTAGTTATAGTAAAATCCATATCAGGACACTGTGACGTGGCTCCAACCTTTAATGATGTGAGATCTCTCTGCTACCACAAATTATAACACCTACAAACAACTGATCCCTCACAAACAGTCACTTCTCTCCTAAAGGGTCACCACATGCTACAAACCTTAATGGAACACCATTATGTTTGACTGTTATAAAAACAGACATGATGCATGATTTTTAAACAACCTCTTAGAGGGGTAATTGGTCAAATTAATCCTCACAGTGCAAAAAACGTGTTTTACCACTTAAAACAAAGACTTATTATTACAGTTTAAGAGTGATATTATTCTTCAGCTCCACAATTCTGAGCCCAAACTGTGTGATGGAGAAAGGCAAGGTCCTAGGACAACCTTTTTAGCAGTTATTTAGCCTGCCTGCAAGCTATCAGCCTATATATGTGAATATTACCTACTAGTATAGAATTTTAAGAAACAAAAATGATGTATAGAATTAAATAATACTTTTAAAGGTATATATATTTTTTTTATTTATGGATATAAAGGGGTGCATGTTATCAGCAGGTAACAGACAGTAAAGTTCAAACTAGTTCTGTAAAATTGACACCAGTCACACTTAAGCAAGAAATAGTGTGTTAAAAAGCAGTTCCAATGGTGCCATTAAGAAAAGTGTATAACGACAAATCAGAAATACCGTACTTAGGTATATTTTTGGAGGTATTTTTAGTATATTTAACTTGCCAAATGTAGTTGTGCTGAAATACAGTAAACATAGACATGACAAGGCAGTGTCACAAACCACACTCTCCCCTGCTAAACAGTGTGTGCTAACTAGTGCACTGCCAGTGGTGTCAGTACTACTGTGATGTCTATATGCACAGATGTTTTGTGCTATATAGCTTGGGTTAGCTTCCGTATCTGCATAGGGATGATCTGCCCATGTAGGTTCCACTTATTTCATCAACTGGTCTCAGTCTTCAAACAACCCATTAATGGTGTCAGGTGTAGCCCGTGTTTGGGTGAAATGAAAACGCACTGGCGCATCAGCCATTTGTGATGAGTTTCCCTATTCCTGCCTTATAGGGGCACTGGATAAAAATGTCTGTCATATACCAGAGAAACATGCTTAATCCAAATCACTCATGTCTGCCAGTGATGAATGCAAGGCAATGTGGATTATTAGAAGTTATCAAGTCTATTAGAGATAGCAGGAGGACATGGGGATGTTTTCAAATTGCATCTGAAGGAAATTTCATCGATTCAGTGTGGTTCAAGATGAAGAGATGTTACTTTTTCACTTCCATTGTTTTTCCCTAGTATTATCATTTATTTAAAAGGATGTGTTTTAGGCCAGTGTTTTAAGTGTGCCAAAACAAGACTGTTAACATGCGCCTTACCTTACCTGTGAATTATAAATTATATTGTCTCATGCTTTCAGGATACCACCTGAGGGAATATTGTTTTGAAAAAGACGCGAGAGACAAGCGAAAGGCAAACATGTTAACATCCTATGGAGGGCAGTGAATAGATCTCTTTCTGTCACACCTCTTTGCCTCTCTCTTGTACCTTCCCTCACCCTTAAACACACTTACTCAGATTCACACACCACCCACACTGGCCAGTGTTGATTGTTAGACATTTTATAACTGTTGTTGAGCTCTTCTTCCTGCTATTACAGTGCCCAGAAGACAGCCTGCTGTTCTTGTGTCTCTTTTAGGAAGAGGTTCCACAGACGAGGTGCTCAGCCTCTCTAGGGACAATCGGCCGTGGGCCGTACAACAGTGGAAGGCTCATTCAAAAACACAAGGCCATCATTAAAGTAGGCCCTCTTTTAGTCAGCAGCACAAAGTGGGGTCGGGACTGCCGTGCCTTTTGTACATGCAGCCCATCCAGGGCATTTGACGTGCCATTGTTTACTATTCAAGCAGACACGGCATGTTAAAAAGAAGACGCAAAAACAGGACTCATCGGTCTGGCATGAAATCTACGAAATTCCCAATAGTTAACCAATGGAACTCAATCTACATCCAGTCACAATTCGCAGTTGAGAACGTTCCAAGACTTCCCGTGGATTATAATGAACCCTATATAAAATGTATATTTTTGAACTGAACGTCAACATGGCTACAGCGTGACTGTGGATAGTGTGTACAGAGATGATTCATGCCCCAAGCAGGGCGAGATTATTTTATCAGGTTACTCAGAACGGTGAACGATTTAAGGGCGTTCATCCAAAGTGTATTTTATGATATTTTATGAGGCTCTATAGATAATACAGGTATGCACTGTTTAATGACCACATTAGGTTTTCTGGAACAGGACGTTGACCGAAATGGACATTGATCGGACATTACCATAGCCACATAGTCTTTTTAGGTAACTGTAATGTAAAGGGTATATTCAAATGATAAGTAAATGCATCAGAGACACCACTGAAATCAGTGGAACACTACCATTTACATTTACCGCATTTAGCAGAGCGACTTACAATTGGTACAGTCTTACAATCCAAGCAATTGTGGGTTAAGGGTCTTGCTCAAGAACCCAACAGTGGTAGCTTGGCAGAGGTGGGATTTGAACCCTCGACCTTCTGGTCCATAGTCCAGTACCTTAAGCACTAGGCCACCACAGTCCATCTATACAGCGTCTCACAACTGCATTTTTAATTTATGGAAATTCACAATAATCATAGAAAACACAGTCATGTACTGTTTAGGGGTGCACTGATCTGCCTTTTTCAGTTCCAATACCGATACATAAACATACCTGATATCGCTGATTGTTGATATCCGATACCATTGTTGAATTAATAAATCTTATTCCTCACCATGTGGGAGAGACTTAAGGCAACAGTACTGACTAAAATGTTACTTTAACTTTGTAAAACAAAATGTAACAAATTAACGCTTCGATATAAATGTACTAAATTGCAATTAAATTGGCTTAATTTTCCAATACCCGTTCCTGCTAATTTTAATATCGGATCGGTGCATCCCTGGTAGTGTTACAACCCTTTGTAGGGGAAAGCCATAACACTAAGAGGATGGTATGATGGACCTAACCCTTGTTTGACGGGAGCCAAAAATGATAGACAGAATTATAAACAACACGGAATATCAGCCAGAAGAAACACTCAACGAGTGAATGTGAACCAGATTATATAGTTATGGGTTAGAGAGAATATACAGAAAGTGGGGGAACAAAGAAATTAGTACTACATACAATAGGACAGGCATGTGCACTTACAAACGTCATTTATAATTTGTTACCAATAAGTACCGGAAAGTCATACACACTAACACGAGTATCTTGCACAAAAAAGTCTCTACACATCACCCGAGTTAGGGCAGTCTCTAACTCCTGCCTCTGCTTGTGGATCCACAGCACTGATTGGCTGATGAGTTAACCTGCTCTTTACAGCCACAAATTCCGGAGTTAAAAGACAAATGATGTAATTTTTAAGACCTTGGGCATTAAAGCAAACGGACGTTAATCGGATGGTCATTAAATGGCGCATATCTCTCATATAATCAGTTGTATGTACAATATGGGCCAAAAGTCTAAGACCACGAATTAAAAAGTTTGTTTAGATCTTTGTGGGGAAGGATTTAAACTGCAGTAGGATAATGACCAATAACACACCTCAAAACTGTGAGACAACTACTTGAAGAGCAAAGAAGGTCGAGTGCTGACTGTCACTTGAAGACTTGAAGCATTCTGTAACATCACATGAATATGGTGAACCCATGCTGGGATAAAATGGATCATCAGATTTTACACAAATTTGGTCCAGGCCAGTTTGAGTCCATAACAAAATACTAATAAATTCTGAAATGTATGTTTTTTTTTTAAAGATTCAACTTCACTGAAATGATGATGATTATATGATTTGTAATGATTTTTTTAAATTATTAAATTTGAAAATCTATGCAAAATAGAAGCATTTCAGTAGGGGTCTCAGATGTTTACCCCACTGTAAATCACTTTTCTCTAGCTTTTACAAGTTAATACAGATGCATGTGATAACTATACAAAGGTATAGGGACCCAGAACTGAAACAGTGATTGATTTGAGGATGAATCTTGGAGATAAGCCTGAGGTCATGAGTTCCTCCTCTGTCTAATATAGGCTTGGTGTGATAGCAGTTTTCTCTGACTGTGTGACTTGGCTTCAGTAAAGGGCCGCGGAGAAGATGGGCTATGAACACTAACATGCACACAGACAGCTGAGACACGCTAGCTGAGATTGGTTCCTACCTGTTTATCCTGCTGCTGACCAAACTCTCCTGATTAATGACCATCACATCCATGGTAGAAAAATCATGATGTTTACTCTGGAGAACAGAGGTAGGTCCAGGTTTCCCACCAATCCAGCAATGGAGACACAGTGGGAGTGAGACCTAGAGGCTGGACTTAATGTCTGGAGAGCTGATGTGTGCCCTGTTCACATCCTTGCAACTGTCTTGCACAGTGTCGTACCTCCATCAGTCTTATTAATGTGGAGTTTGATGTGAGCTTCATATATGGAGCACTTGGTTATAAAGCTTCAAATTTTAAAAAAGCTTCTAATTCTCATGATATGCCTGGCTAGATTTGATAGAATGATGGCTTTGCTACACTGCATTGTAGAATACAGTTAGATTTTTTTACTGAAATCTTTACATTTGACCCTTTCAACCATTTTAGCATGTGTAAGAAAGACATTTATTTACTGAGCAGCAAGCCTTCAGAGGGAAACTGTACTGTTGTCTATAATGTAGTCAAATTCAACAAATGCATTCATTATAAATGAATAACGACCTAAACTAACAAGTGAACAAAAAATAAACTGTAAAGAAATTAGCTCTGTTTTGTACTAATATTTAAAGCACATCATTAAAAGAATTTTGCATAACCATATAAATTTACAACTGGTTCCCCTATTATTGTCTTATACACACAAAATGTAACAAGCTATTAGGACCACATAATTGTGGCTATCCAAGTCATTATTCACCGGATATAATTTATCTCCTTTGCAAAAATGCTAAAATGGTTACCAGAGCCTCTCTCACAATGGGGAAATTTACAAGTGACTTCATGTGAAAAGGTTAAATGCCAAGTTCCACTTGTTAAAACCAGAAAACTTTATATTGTTTTATTTCTCTAGCTTAGAGGGTATCTGGCATAAATCAGGCTGTTGTTACTATTAAACAACCTACTAAAACACACATATTGTTACCATGAAAACAAGCAGGAAGACCATTAGAGCCCAACAGAGCCCATAATATGCTAATTAAGAACAGAGCCATTTCAGGCTGTATGGAAACATGCAGGCATTGTGGGTAATTAACTGTTTGCACACAGGCCTGATTTATGCTTTCCCCCCTATAACAGACTGGCAACAAGCAGCATCTCAGCAGGTACCATCCCACTACTGAGTCTGGACTCACATAAAGACACATGCTGAGGTGACTAGAATAAAATTTCCGATTGTCGCTGACACCAGGTCTGAGGCACTGAAAGACTCCAGATAAATTTAAGTGGGATTTAAATAGTGTTGTGTGAAGAACCAACAACAGTAATAGCAATAATAAGAACGATACTTCTAGAATAAAACAACAATAACAAATGACTCAAAGTGAATGTAAGTGTCAAAAGTAACTGATAGGAACAATAATAGGAAAAGCCCAGTATGTAATCACTGTATGTTGCACAGTGATGTATTGTTATATTAAATCTAAACTATTAACAACAAAAACAAGATTATTTTAAAGCCATGCACTTATACATAAAGTATAAGGACTTTATATCTAGGTTAATTACACTAACTTAGTACGGATTACATAACTCCAACACCCAGCAATTACTTTGCTAAGACACCTAATGTCATCCATTCATTCATTTTCATACCCCGTTAATCCAGTTCTGGGTCACGCAAAGCCAGGGTCTAAGCAGCAGCACAGGGCACAAGGCAGGAATCCACTCTAGACAGGGTGCTAATCTATCACCAGAACATGCACACACTCTCACACTTAGAGACACCAATTGACCTAATGTCTTTGGAATGTGAGAGGAAATCGGAGTACCTGGAGACCCACACAGCATGGGCAGTACATGTTCACCCCACACAGATGGAGTCTGGGCCATGAACTGAACCGGGGCACTCTGGAGCTGTGAGGGGTGACAGCACTAGCCACTTGCACCATCATGCTAAGCTAAAGAGTGTTAGATAAAATACATTTACAGCATTTAGCAGACGTCCTTATCCAGGGCGACTTACAATTGATACAGTCTTACAATCCAAGCAATTGTGGATTAAGGGCCATGCTCAAGGACCCAACAGTGGCAGCTTGGCAGAGGTGGGATTTGAACCCTCGACCTTCTGGTCCAGAGTCCAGTACCTTAACCGCTAGACTACCACAGTCCCACATATAGCAAACTATCTGCTAACTAAGGAGTGAGTCAACTGTCACTGATAAAACACATTACTCCTTAAAAAGAAAAACGAATCTTACTTCAGTTGACCCAGAGCATCCATGCCATATACTCTCTGATGAGAAATTTGGGCTGTATTCTAAACTGAACCCTACTATAGAGTGTGTCTAAATAGTACCAGCACTGATTAGTAATTAGCGCATGCTGTTTAATAGTCCTCCAGGCTAAGTTTGGAGAGCAAGCAGCTTCTCTCATTTTTGTTACAAAATACAAGCATAAATAATAGTGTTTGGGTTCATTTATAAGGATAAAAGGTGCAATTTGCTTTTTAAAATTTAGTGACATACTTCTGACATGTGTATACTCAAATGATTTGCTTTTAAAAATGTAGTGAGGTCTACTGCAGAAATATTTATACTCAAATACAGTATAAGCCACCCAAAACGTACTTAAAACAGTAATTAAGTGTTTGCATTTTTGGCACTGTACACAGAATTTAACCATTGTGATGGCTGTAAAACTTCAGTTCAGATCCTTGCATTAAAGGAGCAGCTGCTTTTCTTTTCTTGATAAATTCACATATGAGTCCACAAACACGCATCTCCAAGACCTTGCTGTGATTGCTAGCTCTCAATTAATATTATTTCTTTTTATGAATCCTAAAGTGGTGCAATATTAAAAAATAGAGCTATGGTAAATAATATTTACTTACAGTTCATATGCTACCCTAGGTTAGTGTGTGTGCATTGTGTATCTGTTATGTATACAATGTCTGTCTCCACTTAAGAGCAGGAACAGAAATAATGCTTTGCTTCAAATCAGGTGGGACTTGAACAAGCCTTCTGATGCTCATATGACCTTTTTCTGTATGCCTGACATGAATGCTTGGTTCTGAGCATATTGGGCTGAGGTTCAATGAGCAAGAGCTGAGTCTATCAAAAATGATAAATGCTGTGTTGATAGGATTTTTTTGGGGTGATTCACATTCAAAAATCCATCACAGAGATTTGGGGAAAGGGCAGCATATGTAATGAACAATGACACAAATACGGAAGGATCATTTGAAAGCTGAATTGTTAGAATTAATCATCGTATATTTTAAATATATATATATTTTTAAATGTGTGAAAACAAAATCCGTTCCTTACAATATAGTGTATATAGGACAAACATGCGAAAACTGTATGTAGAGTTATTATTATTATTCAGAGTTATTAAGAAATGTGTTCAAGGCAGAAAGCCAGATGCTCTGTTCTTTATTTCTAAATCCAGCTGTGTGAAGATTCATCTCCTACAACCTATAATACAGCAGACTAGACCTCTCTCACAGATCACGCCACATGCCCACTGAGAAATGCCTTTCCACCTTAACCTGCCGTCTAGCTTGTGCGTGTTATGGTCATTTCAAATATTAAGCAGCTTAAATTGTCTATATACATAAATACATACTACATTATATATATATGTATATATATATATATATATATATATATATGTGTACCGTGTGTAATATATATATATATATATATATGTATATATCTATATATCATATATATATATATATATATATATATATATATATATATATATATTTATAATATATATATAAGATTTGTTTTCACTCCACTCTCAAAATTAACATTTTACACTACCTCCACATTAAAGTATTTACATTAGTTTATTCATAAATATATATATATATATATATTTCATATAATATAAAATACAGACAAATATAAAATCAATATATCCTATATTTTGCATCTCTGTATACTATACTGTATATATATATATATACAGTATAGTATACAGAGATGCAAAATATAGGATATATTGATTTTATATTTGTCTGTATTTTATATTATATGAAATATATATATATATATATATATACACACACAAACAAAAAAATCCAAATTTATTTCTATTATTTATAGGTATAATTATATACCTTTGAAATGTCTGTATATCAATATTGATGTATGCTATATACTATATATATATGTATGCTATATACACACATGCTCCCTGTAATAGTATGGAAATATAGTAAATAGTATTCTATTTATTTACGTGAATATTATGCATTCTACACATTTAATAAGATGTTAAACAAATATATATTTTTCTATCTTTCTTAATGTAGGCAAGTAGGATAAAAGTGATTATTGCTAAACTGGAATACAGAGCGCGCGCTGATTTGTGCCTTGATCCGAGTTAACCACAGACACAGGAGAAATGTGTAGCTAAGTTACTTTAACACACCAAGGCTGAATATATATTACACACACACACACACACACACACACACACACACACACACACACACACTCGGAGAGTTTCCGTGTAGTCTCGGTCCTTCCGGCCGCTTCGCCATTCCAGCAGTAAAGCTTACAGAGCGCTCTCTCTCTCACTATCTCGCTCTCTCTCTCACTATCTCTCTCTCTCTCTCACTCTCTCTCTCTCTCTGTGGTGCTGTTCTCCACCAAAGCTCGCTTTTCCTTCCTCGCTTTTCAAACTGCTCTGTCGCTTTCCTCCAGCCTCCCCCTCCCTGCTTTCCTGCCCCTCTCTATTTATGAAAACGTCACTTCAAGTCCCTCCCTGTTTGAATCTCATTAGTTTCTTGTGTGTTTCTCCCTGTCAATAATCCCGAATCCAGACTCTCTCTATTTCCATCCCTCTCTAGCTGTCAATCAGCGCCGCCTTTGAACTGAAAACCACTCCGACCAACTTCAACTCACTCAATCCGAGCGGCTCGGCTACGTCTCCGGCTCCTTTTCTGCCAAGATTCCCTCTTTTTTGAGTTTGTACTAATCGCCAGTGCTTGGGAAACGCCAGGGCAGACCCTGAACTCCGACTCGGATTCGGGATCACAGAGATCAAGGGTTTAAAACTTTGCGTTTTGGCCCCCCAGCACTGGTCGGGAGAAAATGCCGCAGCTGAACGGCGGTGGAGGGGACGATCTGGGTGCGAACGATGAAATGATTTCCTTCAAAGACGAAGGAGAACAGGAGGAGAAAATTTCAGAGAACTCCTCTGCAGAAAGGGATTTAGCAGATGTCAAGTCCTCGCTTGTGAACGAGTCAGAAACGAATCAAAACAGTTCGTCGGACTCCGAGGTGAGTGAGTTGTCTGGTTGTTTCCATGCACTTTTTTGTGTTCAGCTTTAGCGGCTTGTTTGGATCAGGAAACTAACCGTGTGTTTGGCATTGTGTTGTGTTAAACTCGCTCCGGCTCTCTGCGCATCTGAAGGCGGAAAGACGGCCTCCGCCTAGAGCCGAAACTTTCCGAGACAAAACAAGAGAAAGTTTAGAAGAGGGTGAGTTGCTCTTTTCTCTAAAACCACCTTCTGCTTGATCACTTTTTACCCACCAGAACAACGTGTGCGTCGCCTTGCTTTCTAATGCGTTCTCCTAACTTGTGCAAGACACTCCCTAAGAAAGTTTTCTTCTTTCCCCCGCCATGTTAGCTGCGAAAAGGCAAGATGGAGGGCTGTTCAAGAGCCCCCCGTACCCGGGCTATCCATTTATAATGATCCCCGACCTGACCAGCCCCTACCTCCCCAACGGCTCCCTGTCACCGACCGCGCGCACAGTAAGTGCTTTTATTTCACTTTCCTCACTTTCTTTACACACGGCCATCAAACTGAGCACAAACACACCGCTACGAGTCAAAACGGACGCTGTCCTGCTCAGTAAGTTCGCTTAAATGTGTATGCAAAGTTTCGCAACTTCTCCCCGAGACTGGGCTCCGGCTACTGTACACACACCGGCAATGCGCTCGCTCTCTCACACACACACTCACACACTCCACAGCTCAGGCTAAGCTAACCCGCTACAACTGCTCTCACACTCTGCAGAACTCTTGCTGTATTACCCGCTGCTCACATTGAACGCACAGTGCACAAATTCCGCTTAATTCAATGCTTCATTGAAGATTTTACCCGTTTCGAAAATGCCACACACGTTCCCGTGTTGTTATTATTATGGCTAGTAGTAATACATAATATTAATAATAATAATAAATCGTATATACGTTTTTGTAGTGTTTAATACTAGCCTTCCAGCGTCTTCCACCTGTTTAACTACAATTGTTTTTATTTAAAACAAAAGAAAGTACTACAATCGGTTAATCCACAGTAACCTGCATTTAAACCGAGAATTATCACTCTCATCATAAATGCAAGACATTACAAAACATGAGCCATGGGAAATATTCAGAAGGACTTTTGTGAAAACGTTTCCACATTTGAAGTGAGTAAATATTTGCATAAAATATGCACCCTGCATAAAACATTAATGTCTATATTGACTGTAATTTGCAAGAAGTGATTGACCTTATGTGATTGGGAAAAATAACGGGCTGTGCATTTCCAGTGTGTTGTGTACAATTAAATACCTATAAAAAAATCATTTTTAAAATTGTTTATATGACTGTAATTAAAGAATTGACATTTCTTACATTTCTGCTCATTTTCCCAGTACCCTCATTTGTCCCTGAGGAAATTAGTGTTGCTTTTACAGGGTGATATAGTTTAATACCATTTGGGTATTTCTATGGTATTTTAATGGTTGGACATAATATGTACCTGCTTACACAAATGTTAGACTTTATCAAACGAGTTAATCGCTACTTATTTATGAATGATATGTTTAAACTACAATATAAAAACTATTTTCTGGCTCTTAATAATATATTAAACACACGCACATAAACATATGTAGTAGAATGATCACGTTGCATAGATGATATTTTAAAGACCGTTTTAGAAATTCATGAGATATAGTCTGCTGAATTATCTTTTGTATATGTGTGTGTGTGTGTGTGTGTGTGTGTGAGAGAGAGAGATTGCATGGCCACTGGCAGCATGCTTTACTAAAGCTACTTCTTTGTTGAATATTGTTTTCAAATGACGGTGTCTTCTTTCCCCCATGACTGGCTCTTTCTTACTTACAGGAGTGAAATATCAAACCGGTAGCTGGTTTTATTTAGTTTTACTTGTGTGTTGAAACATACATCCCATACATTTTGGGTTTATGGACATGCTGTATAAATGTATATTGTAGAAATAAACTGAGGTCATATTGGAAGTGTGTATGCTTTTTTTCCCTCCTCCGTTGCTGCTCCTTTCAGAGGCGGTGGTTAGGTTTAGCGTAGAAAATGATGGATGCGCATAAGTGGGATGTGGTTGAAGATGATTATGGTCTAAAGATTTCTGTAAGAACTTCAGCCCTGCTAGGGTACTCGTGTGATTTACACTGGAATTCCTTATACGTTATAATAGATAGCTGCAATATTTGATTTGTAGTTCTATGAATTCTTCCCTCTCGCCTTCTTTATATACGTCTTGTTGAATAGTTTTAGGGTTGCAATGTAATTTAGTTCTGTTGTCTTGTAACTGAAACCAGGCCTTGTTTTCGTAGTTTACGAGTCAGTGCATGAGCTTCTCTCTTGCTCAGCCTTGGCTCTGTGAGCTCCGCTACCTGTGTGATGCAGGGGCATCCTACCCGCGCCGCTTTGAAGTTGAAAGCCGTTGTATTCACAAATGCATTCCTTAAATCTAGTTTAAATAATTCACCTGAGCATCGATTAGTTGTCTTTCTCTTGTACAAACACAAAGGGCCGAACCCTGTTAACTGGCTGTGATGCAGTTAAACCTTTATCACTGAGCGTTTTCCCGGGCGGTACTGAGCGCAGGTTGTGCCCTGCATCTCTGCAGCACCCTCGCTCCTGTAACCGTCCTTTGTTTGTCCTAACCTGCTCTAAGCAGAACTGAAACCAGCACGGTTTCCTTCATCTGTGCAAATTGAGCTGCTTAATGGTACGGTTTGAAACCGAGGCTTTAATTCCCAGCTCCGATGGATGATGTAAGGTGTTGGAGTCAGTATTGTGAAAAGCTGTGGCACGGACGCACTGATTTGAAATGTGACAAAATCTTTAGAAATTTTATACGCCTTGTGTCAGCTAATTCTTCCTGAGCCGACTCGTGCAATAGTGATGAAATGCCTGTGCCTTGGCTTGTTTGAGTGTGTGTGGAAGGGGGAGGAGAACTTGAATTAGTCTGACCTCGGAGGCCCGTAATAACGGGAAGTTTGTTTTTCCAACTAGCCCAGCCTCAAAAGCGCTATGATGATCTGGTGCTGTTCAGAAATTTGAAATGAGGCCAGTGCCAGTCTCCCCGTTCACTTTTCCAATCGGCCCTCCTGGCAGTAGCAGGTCGGGTGTGTGAAGTGTGCACAGGGCTGTGGCCAGCGTATGTCTGTGTATTGTGGTTTTAAGGGTGGCTGGTGAAGTGCGCTGCCGCTGTAGGGGAACGTCATACCTTGGGTCTGCGCGGAGAGGCAGCCGGTTTCCGAGGCTGAAGCAGGTCACGGTTCTGGCTGATACCGTGTGGACCAGCAGCTGTAGGCTTGTAAATCCTCTGGGTTTATTTACTACCTCTGTGACTTGTGTTAAGATATTTGATGCCACCCCTGGCCCCATAATTCCTCGGGCCTGCGGACCTTTGGCAGGGGTTTCAGGTTTCGACGTATAATTATGTGCACTTTCAAAAGAGACAGGAATAAAATAAGGGCAAAACCTGCGACAGTCGGCGTTGCTCCGTTTCCTCCGGGTAACGACAACAAAGATATTTGAATGCTGTGGCAATTCCGTCGCAAGTCTGACGTTCTTGATAAGGTCATTTCACAATTCTGCTCTTTTTCTCTGTTTCAGTAGTTCTGTGTGGTTTGTTAGACGCTCAGTTCCAAAGCCGTCTGTCTGTACACAACACCTTCGTTGTGAAATTGCTGAATTATTTTATCTGGGCTGTTTAAAATTCATTAGAGCCGAAATGCAGGCTGTGTATAAATTTGAGCAAGCCCACAGCGTCTTATCTGTAGACGTTCTATGGCATATCATATGGATTATGTGCCTTGTGCCACCGCATTGAATGGCTTGTGGTGTGAAGGGCAGAAGATGGTTTAATGCGGATTTCTAGGGATAGACTCGTACCTTATCAAATGGGCTTTACATGTTGATGGCTCCTAATTGCTGTCCGCAGGGGGTTCAGCGGGCGACGCGGAAACGGTTTGTGCTGCTCTTCACAAAATCCACTCGCAGTTTATTTAGGAGGGTTCCATCCTTTTGTTTTGCAAATCACTTTTGTTTACAAAGAATGGCAGAAGCAAGTGTCTGTCTTTTTGTCTCCTCTCTCCTTTTCTCTTTCCTTCGTTCTCCTCCTCCTCCTCCTCGTCTCTCGACCCACGCAAGACAGCGACGAAGCTCTATTTTGTTCAGGCTTGATAAACAGCTATTAAAAAAAGCACAGTCTGTTTTGGATTTGAGGGAGTTAAGTCGAGGAGCAAAGTTTGGCAGCGTTAAGCTGAAATCGGGGCCTGTGGGACATGAGCGGCGCACGGCGCATTCTCTTGCCGTAATTAGTCCGAACTGTAATTGTTCAGGGGCTGCCAATATTAGTAACGCGCAGGAAAAGTGCGCTAAATCGGCCGGCGGTTTTTAAAACAATAAATCACTCGCATATTTGTGCCGTGATTCAGATAGAGTTTCGACCTCTCCCATCTCAACATGTGGTAAATTGTAAAGTCAATGAATCGCAGATGTAGAGGTGAGAGGGAGACGGAGTGTACAGTAGGGTTCTGTTAGCGCCTGGTGAATAAATGGGAAGGATTTGCGCTGGTGATATTTACAGAGGGGTTTTTCTCTGTTCTATTTTTAATAGGCTGGCTAGTGTCTCATCACTATATGATCAGTGTGAGCATTGATAAAATGTAAAATATGAATGGTTTGGTTTTTTACATTCGCTCCACAAATGCCTGAACTGTAAATGCTCCCAAGTCCTTTCGCGTTTCCAAAGTGTGTGTTTGTAAAGCTGCAAGTGTGGTGCTGTCCCACGCCTGATAAATGGGAAGCTGGAGCTGTTGTAAATTGAAGGTCTCGTGAAGCAGCACTGACTTAGCAGCTGTGTGCTGCGGACCCCACCTCCACGCTGCTCCTGCATTCATTTCCATAAAGTTCAGCACAAAGATTGCACTGTACATCTGGAATGCAACTTTTGTCATCTGTTAAATATAGTCCTCCTGCTGGCCCACACTGCGTGAGGCTCCCAAAACATGGAAATCATATTATTCTCACCCTCCCTGTGCTTCACATGTGCTCGGTTCAAGCTAAATTGATAGCACTGTGCAAGACTATGTATTTTAAACTGTTGTGAATTAAATCAAGAAAGGGTTGGATTTATAGAACCTTCGGCTTTACTGAGGGATTTCTGCCTTGCACTTCTGTGCTGCACGTTCACAAAGATGGCATTAACTGGCATTGTGGCAGTGATTTGTTTTATTTTTAAAGGTTTTTTTTGTTTGTGTTTGTTTATCAGGAATCCAGGCGTATGTGTTTAAACGACAGTGGAATTAATGTTCCTGCAAACTCAGCAGATACATGTCATTTATTCAAGCCAGACATGAAAATAACTGGTGTCATGAAAAAGGAGATCTAAAGATAAGATATAAGGGAAAAGGAAAATAGATAAAGATATTTTATTCATGTGGAAGTCAAAAGTGTATTTCATTGGAGTTAGACATCATTACATAATTTGTCTGGATTCTAAATAGGGATAAATTCACATATTATAGTCTTCGTATGGTCGCAATTTTAAAATGCTTAAATTTACAACTGATAGGATTTATAATTCTATAATTAAGAAAAGTAGGATAATGAGAATTTAGCACATTTGATTAGCTTTGAAAAACGTATGGATTGTTCTATTTGAAATGTGAAATCCTGCCGGATCGTTGAAGAGCATGTAGTAATTAGGTGAAGACGTTGGAGGTGGTTAGGGCGCAGGGCTGGCTGGTCTGGAGGGGGCAGGGAGGTTAAGAAAAGCGGGAAAGCCCGTGGCCGGTGTGCCCGCTGTGGAGGGGCCGAGGGTGGATGATGGGGAGGGAGACGCACAAAGCCAGCATGAATAGGGTGCATAATTGCTGCTAATGCTGGGGCAATGAGAGCGGCCACAGTTCCTGGTTAGATGTCCAAACAATAGAGCCCAGAGGCCTTGCATTTATCTACGCTTAAAAAAAGAGAGGAAAAACACAGCAGGGCCGAGAAAGGACAAGCAGGGAGGCGACAAGTTTATAGCCTTGTTTGATGGACAAGCAATGTGTGTGGCTTTTCTCCTCTCTTAATGAATCGACCCTGCGTTTATTAGCTCCTCCTGGTCCGTGCCCCGTCATCGGCGCTCTGCTCGGAGCGAAACTAGGATGACTGTGGAGTTCAGCTGCGTTCAGCATTTGTTTGGATTGGAACGTGAACGGCCAAAGTGCACGCACACTGACATGATTTCTGTTGGGAGAGGAGTTTTCCTTCACTTTTATGACAAATGATAGGAGTGCCTAAGTGCTGTGCGTGTCTGTTCGTATGTTGTAGATGTATATGTGCGTGCATGCGTTCTTGATTATTTCTTTGGATTTTTATGATCAAAACTGTAAAGATAATGGTAATCAATGACAATCTTCAGAGGGCGTATTTAGGAAGGCAATTGGGTCCGTCACTGGTTCAGCTAAAGTGCATTAGATTTCTCTTGCATAGACATTTTCACTAAAATAAATCCAGATATATTGGTGTGTGTTTTTAAAATGAAGGGGAGAGAAGGCCGTATGTGTTAGACACATTTTTAAAGCCTACGTAAGGCGAGGTATGATCAGTCTTCCTTTCTTTGATCATGTAGGCCCACTTAGCCATTTATTATTTCACAATAACATATTATTTTTTCTTTTTGAAGATAGATTTCGATCGAGCTAAATTGGTTTTCTGATTGCAAATTATAATTTCCCTGTTGTGGAAGGTGAAATGGTGTTTATCGCAATAATCCGCATTAATTCCTGCAGGTAATCTGGGAGCATTTTGTATTGGTAAAATGCAGCTGAAACAATACTAGCTGATAAGTCACCTGTTTTTAATCTTGCAAATGCACATTTAATTGCTGGTGGTTAAGCCCAGAGGAGGGCCCCATGTACGGGTGTGCACAGTGCACGTAAGCATTTGTTTGTGTGTATATAATTGTGGATTTGTCTGCTTAAGAGCTGATTGTCTAGCTGGATATACTCAAGGAACTGCATTCCTACATGAGCAAAAGGTTAAGACGTTTATAAGAGTGAAGTAAGACGTTGTAACACCCACTGGAAAATACCACGGCCCTTTATATCTAAAATAATAAAACTGAAAAGGCTGTTTTTCGTTTTTTGTATACATTTTCATGGTGCAGTTTGGTATTCCGCCTTAAATCGAGATGGTGTGAGTGCAGTCAGTTATTCCATCTCATTCCATCATGGGCAGCATGACATTTTTGTGACTAATAAACTTGTCCTGTCACATGATTACGTCCTCTGTAAGGGTTCTACTATTTATTAATGTGAGGTTTCAAATCTAAACTAGTGAGGGAAGACATTTCTATTATGATGTTTGATTTACATTTACATTTACAGCATTTAGCAGACGCCCTTATCCAGAGCGACTTACAATTGATACAGTCTTACACTCTTAAAGTCTTAAATTCCAAGCAATTGTGGGTTAAGGGTCTTGCTCAAGGACCCAACAGTGGCAGCTTGGCAGAGGTGGGATTTGAACCCTCGACCTTTTGGTCCATAGTCCAGTACCTTAACCACTAGGCTACCACAGTTTCACTGTCCAGATCAGAATGATATCACAGTGAGAGAAAAAGAAACTTGTATTACTTTGCACAGAAATAGAAATTGTAATGAACGTCTAATGAATCCTGAATGCGTTGTCTAATTTTAGCTTATAATAACTAAGCTATCGATTACATTTGTTTTGAAGGAAAACTAATTTATTACATTAATCTTGATGCGGTAAAATCAGGAAGCAACAGTTGTCATGTCACCACAGCATTCACGTTTTAAACACTAATATAAACTCACACGTACATCAGTGTAGCCCATTTAAATACTTGGATGTTTCAGACAGTGTTTAATTAGTACATTTTGTAAGTCAGCAATTGTGTTCCTTCTATAAGCTCGTATCAGCTCTCGCTCACATTGTGCCATCTCATTAGAGGACCGTACGAAAAAAAATCCAAGCGAGAAACGCTGTTCCAAATTGCAGAGAATTGACTTCCCAGGCTAAGCGAATTGTCAATTACATTCCATGTGAGGAGAAAATCAAATGGAGGTGTATCTGTGGCCAAGCAGCCCAGGGGTAGGAGAAGGCGATATTAACCAGCAGCCAGTGATGTGGAGGCAGATTGTAATGATGTGCACTCGTCGCAGGGGTGTGAGACCCGTCCCGATGACAGGAGGAGGTGTGTAATCCAATGACTCTCTGCGTTTAATGGAAATGATGAACGTCTGTCACTGATAGTAAATAGCAATCGGTTCTCGCTGCCTATCTGACAGAGGCAAACGAGTGGGCGATGAGTTTGGAGTGATTTATAAGGAAACGGGGCCTAATCCTGTCCTAGGGCTGTTGGCTTTGGATGGTGGACAATGATAGACCCGCTGCCAGGGGTCATGTGACTGTGGCAGTGTTCCGTTCAACAGTGTGCCCTTTAGAACGCAGCTTTTGTTTATCTCCAACTTTACTGCCTGTCTATCTTTATGAGGCGTCACGCTTTGCATTTTTGAAATATCGGTGTAGATAAATTGCTTGCTCTGTCATAACGAATGGCGCCATGTGGCAGGATCTCATGTCAGAGGGTAAATGTTCCTGCGTTACCCTATTGCTGGAACATCCTCTCTAGACTTTATGGTGTGATTAAGAAGCGATACCATTTGTAATGCATTCTTTATGAGAGCATTTCTGGGCTTTTCCAGCCTCTGTCCCAGGTCAGGCTGGGGCAGTATCACAGAGAGCAGATGTTTGGTAGTGAGCTCGCTGAGGAATTCGGAGCTGTTTAAACAGTGGTCTGCCTCAGCACAGGCCTGAAGAGCTGCAGGGAAGGAAGTCCTCAGTGTTTACATAGCTCGATTGTCCTGTGGGTCCTGCAGTGTCTAATGCACTACTGTTCAAACACTCAAGAGTGTAGAGATGACCCCTCTTGGGTTGCCGTGTGTATCTGTGTGTGTGCGCGCACATACATTTGTTTATGGATGTTTGCGTTTGTTTGTGGCGTATGTGTATATATGCTGACACATGCACAGACAAGACCCATACTTGCAAGCTCCATTTGCTCCTCAGGATGTTGCTTGCTACGGCCTAGTGGTTTAGGTGATTGATATTGAAGTACAACTAGGATCTATTCATCTCACTAAGCAAAGCAGTGGAGAAAGTGGAAGGACAGCAGGGGAGAGGGAGATGGAGGTCCCCTTTGCTCCGCCAAGACTGGGCCTGCTGGCTTGCTAGACATTGACATATGGCAGAATCAGCTAATTGTTGTTTGAATTACTTGTTGTGATCCAATGACAAATCTCTCCTGCTCCTGCCACTGGAGCGGAAAATGTAGCCTGGATTGGCATGATGTTAGCAAGTGTGTAAACCGTGCTTCAACAAGATGGATAAACGCAATTATTGGGTAGACCTGGAAAGAGAAAATCTATTTAAAGGCTGTAACGCTAAGCAGGGGCTGTGGTTAATTCATTTGACCAATTTGCAGGTGATGTACGAGTGTCGGGGCACATTAGTCAGTGTGCGTGTGCGAGCGTGGACAGTTTGTGTGTTTGTGTATAGAAGGGGGAGTGGAGTTGTGGTGTTGGAGCGCTGCTTCCTTCAGATCTGTCCTCTGCCTCACCCCATCGCTTCTTCCCTGGGAAAAATACATTTCCTGCTATTTTTGTGGATATTACAAATGCACCCAATGAGAAAACTATTCACTGAGTGCAGAAAAGTGGCATCTCTGTACAAATGAGGCAGGGAGGACACCTCAAGAGTTCTCAGTCAGCAGTAGCTGATGGCCTGATCCTTCACTTACATGCACTGTTCACCTTAATGTCCAGTTGATGAGGAACATGGGTCAAAAGAGGTGTTTGAGTGCCCCGTGATGACCTAGTTTTCCACAGACAATGTGTTAATTTTCCAGGTTAGGAATGGTATACCTATTGCATGCTCTCCAAGGCCCACTGATATTTACTGTGTTGTTGTATTTCTGAAGATATCTTCTTAGAAAAGACTTATGTCCAGTGGTACCTCTGCTCTCATCATTGATTTGTTCCCGAAAGCTTGTCAAGAACTGAAAACGAAATTTTTCCTATAAGGAATAATGTAAATCCAATGAATCCGTTCCAGACGGCCAGAAAATCCACACCGTATAAGGCGTCATGTGAAATAATGGAGTTGAATTGTACAGGCGCTCTCTGATTTGCAATGGGGATATGTTCCGACAAAATCCATCCCAAGTTAAATCGTGAACCGAAGAGTTTAATATAGTCTATGCTATATCTTGGTGGAGATTATTACATTAAACTTGCTAACCTACAGATGGCCAACATCATTAGCACAAAGGTTATTTTATACTAAAATTTTGAAAAATGTCATGTGATTTAGTGAGCAATGTATTGAAAGGGACAAGTAAAAGCAAAACTCTTCCTGTATTGGCAAACTCAGGGTGCTGCTATAGGTCCTAATGCGAACTGTAGACTGTGTTCTGGAGGGTTTAGTTCCTGCTTAGTTCCTGAATCACTGTGTACTGAATCCTGAATCAAGTTTTCAAGTTTTAGCAAGTGCGCTGAGCAAATGGCGAGAGCTGAGACAAATTTGTCTAATCAAAATGCGTCGAGAACCGAATTCAATGAATTCCAAGGTGTTTGAGAACCGAGGTACCACTGTATTTAGATAATTGTCATGCTGTTTTGTCAGTGCATATCTGCCTCTCCATCCAGCAACTCCTGCTTTTATCAGCCCATCTGCAGCGGTTCTGCATATTTAAATATGTGGTGTCTTGTGGGTAAAGAGTACTTGACAGTTTTAAATTGGGTACTATGCATACTCAGTGGGCACAGGGTGAGAAAAAGGGCAAAGAGCAAAAAAGGTATCAATTAACACAGACTGATCCACTGCTTCTTCAGATACTGCTCTGGGGCGTCTAGTTGCTGGGAATTTCACAAACAGGGTGCCTTTGCTATGGGCCCAGTCGAAACAGGAGCGCTTTATCCCATTGCCGTTTTAATGTCTTCTCTGCTGGAAAAGCGTGGTCTGACTTTAGTCACCTGACCGTGTGCCTCTGTTGGTGAAGTCAGAAAATGAGAGCTTGTGCAGACAGCTGGCCAAGAGGGCTGCTCACATTTGCTGTGTGGCCTCACGTGCTTACCACTGGCGCAAAGCGAGCGAAAGGACAGGGAGATCTGCACTTCAGGGGCTCCACTCGTGTTGCACTTTGTGGTCAGCTTAATACTTCAGTGTGTACAGACAAGACACTAATGACTGCTAGCTGCACATTCCTTATGGCTACTTTGACAAAAATCAGGCTCCTTAGGGACTTCGGTATAATCAGAGCCCTCAGGTCCTGCACTGAGTTTTCAGAAAAACTCATTTCAGTGGTGAGGCAATTTCTGGCTTGCTTCCTGCACCGTGCATTCCACGGGAAGTTCTCTTTTCTCCTGATTGCATCTACTAGAAGGCTGCTTCTCAACCAGGCATGCCAGTGTGATTTCTCGATCTTCACCTCTTTGGAACTTGGTCTGGCAGTGCTCCAGTTTGACTGACACTCCCTTCATCCATCTCCATCTCTCACACAAGACAACTGCAAGCTATAGTCTGTAGGGTAGAGGAATTTCTCGCCCAACACACCGACAGAAAAAACCATAGTTTGGACTTCCCTATATGCTCCTCAGATCATTTTACAGTGATAGACATGCCTTCTGACGCATGTGTTCCCATTTGGAGGAGGCTGGCGGTCTTAGTCGTGCCAAAGAGGAGGACAAATGTTTAGACCAGCCAATCTGTATGGATTTGAGTGTGACAGTCTTAAAATAATGTGACTTTTGCAGGGGTTGTGAGAGGGGGGTGGCGAAGCTGTAGTCCCTATGGCGCTATTCCCTATGTGTGTTAGTGACAAGTAAAACTTGTAAGTATAGAATATAAAGAAGGGGAGAATGCCTTTCCGGACTTCTGTTAATGAAAGGAAAATTATTAGAGTAACGCTGCATTGGGACATGTGGTTGAAGTGTTAAGACAGATTTATTGCCAAGGTGCAGGGCTAAGGAGCTGCACCCTTCAGTGGCATGAAGTCCATTCTCCCGTCATGGAATATGATACTCAGGGGCCCTGCCAAAACATGCTCCAATCAGAGCTCCATTAACACTAAACAACATGACAGATGACCGTCTAGACCCAAACGTATGCCAGAGAATGAAGGGTTCAGATATTTTTATTGCCCTTATTTTGGATAGTGATATTAAGCTGAGCACTGACACGTGTGACCACATTGGTTAAATGGTGGAGTCAGTGTTCTTGTCACCAGCGAATGTATTGTTTCGCGCTTGGCATCGGTGGTTCTTGCCCAGACGGTGTCACTG
Source organism: Ancistrus triradiatus (assembly GCA_025084515.1). Taxonomy (NCBI): domain Eukaryota; kingdom Metazoa; phylum Chordata; class Actinopteri; order Siluriformes; family Loricariidae; genus Ancistrus; species Ancistrus triradiatus. The sequence continues at coordinate 81,883 of JAJAGP010000351.1, read as the reverse complement.
ACTATAATTTATGTTGAGGGCTTGATGGGGAAGTTGCATAGTTTAGCCTTGAGGAGCTGTGGTCGGAGATGCTGGAACAATTGACCACTAATTATTGACAGAAGCCAGTGGCAGAGGGAGTGGTGGAGGATGAATGGAACGTTGGCAGGAAAGATATAGACTCGAGCTTGTTGCTTGGTTTTCAAGGAAAGCGCAGATTCTTGGGATGCTCCCCATAGACGAGCCACAGTGCCAGCTGAAACCCAAAAGCAAAATGCATTGCCTCTTTTAAGAAAAGAACACTTTCGTCACTCCTCATTTTCTGTTGATATGCGGTTCACAGCAGTTGTTTTGGTCAGTTCAGTCCGACTTAGGCCTTATAAAACTGTTCTACATTTACTTTCAGTAATTATACTGCTTGTCTTTTAAAACGGCATCAACCCCAGTCTTTTGTTTCTTCACGCTTTCTTGATCCCTGTCACAGTCGCTGAGTTAAAGGCACTACTTTCACCAGGCTGTCAAGCAAAGCCTGTTCGGTGGCATTGTTGTCTGTGCTGTGTTTTATCAGTGATAATCGGTAATGATTCAGGTAATTGTGCAGTCAGTGATCATTGGCTCATTTTGTCATCTGTCTGCAGGAATTTGATTTAAATGTGTACCCTCCCAACTGGGTCTAGCAGCGTGGTAGATGAGGCACGGTCGTGTGCTAGGTGCTGCGCTTCCATTACAGCAGGGGAAGGAGAGGGTTAGGGGTGAGAGGAAGTGCTTCAGTGCAGAACTAAATATAGCATGTTCAACAGTGCAGAAGAAATGGCACGCTCCTGTACATGGATGTGCATGTATGGCAAAACCCCTCCAAGTCTTTAAACATGAATTTAGTTGGGCAGAGCAGACACCCAAAGTCCAAGTGATCCCTGTGTGCAGCCTGTGTGTCCACAAGACAGGGCTAAAGGCTTCTGCATTCTCTCTTGATTTTACAAGAGCTCTTGTTTTGACTTATGAACCTCAGCTTCATTTGGATACTGTCCAGATGCTACAAGGCTGCTTTTTTTGGGAGCCCTTCACAATGAGAGTGAGGAGCCCTGGCCAGGACTGTTACTGGATTTCGGATTTGGTATTCGGTTAGAATAGAATGCCATTTAGATAGTCTGTGGGTTTTGGGTGTGATTTGTTTGTTCTGTAATAGCTATATTCTCGTTTCCCCTCTCTTTCTTGCACTATCTCAGTCTCTCTTGCTTTCCTTGTTCCTCATCTCATTTACACACAAACAGGATATGTGGCTGAAAAAAAAGCATTAGAAATGTAACCAGAAAGGGCTGGATGGTGTTAACCGACACTTCCTCCCAAAGGAAAAGTGGAGTTAAAACAGGAAAAATGCAAACAAATATAGCGGTTCTAATTAGCACGAATGATTATGGTGTAGTCTCTGTGTGGTTGCCCGGGCATGACCGAGGTAGCAGTATCTGTGGACACAGGGACAAGCTCCTGCAAAATTACAGGCTGTTCAGACAAGAAATAGAGTTCAAGTTCCCTGTATCCTCCTCTTTTCCCTCCCCCTTTGGAGACTTGGAACGAACTGATCACATATGTTTAGCTTGCAGTGCAGTACTGATATCAGATCCCAAGAACGAGCTGAGAGCAATAGTCATCGAATGCTGACCTCCTGACACCAACCCAGCCAGCACTCTCCAAACTCTGTTGGGCTTTTTAGATTTATATCCTATGTGTGTGCATGTCATTCAGCCTGGACTGAACTAAACTAAACGGAACACTTGGCGTAATGATATTAAAGGTTAAAATGTCAATAGTATTCATTTTGTGCTGTTGCATAAGAGGGGCGGCTGCTTTGGATCGAGTTTACCAGAGGAAGCTGTGTGTTTCTTTACGCTTGTTGTATTGCTCGTGTTGCTGCAGCTTCATCAAACACTACCACTCTGGATATTACTGCGACTTGGAAAGTCCTTTCATTTTCTGCTGCTAAAGTAATTATTGTGTAAACGTGTTGTGACGTGCTGTACTGCACGTGACTCATTATTTTGCAAGTCATTATTATACAACTAGCCTAAGTAGTGCACCGGTGAAAAACAGCCCGAAGGATAAGAAATTGTTCATCATGAATATGACAGATAACCAATCCTATTTTTATTTAGCCAAAATCAAGACACCGCAACAGAAGTATTGTCCCCGATACCCCGATTGTTAACCGTATCTGTATTGTAGCCATGCCATGTGTTCATTCACGGGCGAGTGTTTTAAATAACTCCATTATCCTCTTGTTCTCCGTTCCCTTTCCCATGCATTTGGCCCTGAGACTGTCTTACTGCACCCACCCTTTCTCCTACCGATTCTCTTCAAAATGGCAATAAGTTGGTTGCTTTACAGAGATGATGTAAGCCCTTGCCCTGGGGTACATCAGGTTGGATTTCTCCTGCTTTATCTTGTAAAGCCTAAATTAACAGCTGGTTTGGTTTGAGTTCTTCTGGATCTGACTAAAAGATTAGGCTTCATTCTCAAGTGAGTCAATCTGGTTTGATTTATTGCAGGTCTATCAAAAAAGATCAATCGAGGCCCGTTTGAAAGTAAATCCTTAATCGGCCTTTGTGCTTACTTGTCATGATTGTGATTTTTTTTTTCCTACAGCACTCTCTCCTTCCCACTTTCTCCCTCCCGTACCCTGTCTTTTCTTAGCTTGATTTTATTTTTTTACTCCTTCTCATCTTGGCTACACAGGGAGTTAGTGATCAACTGTGTCTGAGGTATTTTGCGGTTGTACTGGATGGATTTTTTTTCTCATTAGCTATCCATCACTTCAGCTCAAACTGAAGCCCAGATTTAGTAGCACATCCCTGTTGACAGCCGGATGCTTATTTTTGTTTCAGACCAATTCTACCTGTATACACCAATCAGCCATAACTATTAAACCCCCCTGCCTAATATTGTGTAGGTCCCCCTTGTGCAGCCAAGGCTCTAACCCATCAAGGAATTGGCAGCAGATCCGGTACTGTTAGTCGTACTTGTTAGTCCAGCACTTCCCACAGATGCTTGATTGGATTGAATTCTGATGAATTTGGAGGCCAAAGAAAACATTGAACCCTTTGTTCATCAAACCATTCCTGAACGATTTCTGCTGTGGGGCTCGGTACATTATAATGCCGAAAGAGCCAGTGCCATTAGGGAATACAGTTACCATGAAGGGGTGTGCTTGGTCTGCGGACGTTTATAGGTAGGTTGTATGTGTCAAAGTAACATCCACATGAATGCCAGGACACAAGGTTTCCCAGCAGAAAATTACCCAAAGCATTTACATTTCTGCCATTTTGCAGACACCCTTGCATTCCAAGCAATTGTGGGTTAAGGGCTTTGTTCTAGGACCCAACAGGGTCAGCTTAGCAGAGGTGGGATTTGAACCCTGGACCTTCTGGTCCACAGTCCAGTACCTCAACTGCTAGGCTCCCACAGTGTCACACTGTCAAATTTTATTCACTTCAAACGAAAGTGGTTTTAATGCTAGGGCTGATCGGTGGATGCTCCTGCTCCTCAGATTAATCCCAGTTATTATGCAAATTGCTTAGGATGGCTTATAATGATATATTAGCCCTCCAGATTAGGAGCGGATTAGAGCAATCAACTAGTCCTGAAGGGTAAAGCCAATTAAATGGGCCAACTCACTCCTGTTACAGAAGACACTACATCATGATGCACAAATGTGACTATGTGCATCATGGAGATCGTCACATGCGTTTGATTAATAATCCAGTGAATCCATACCTGAACACAAACACTCATTGCTGTGTTGCACAACTGACTAATTAGGGTGAGTTAGCACTCTGCTGAGGTATTAGGTTGGGGTCGTTGACTTCTGAGGAGGCCAGTGGTGCTGGTTAGCTGAATTAAGATTAAATGACTTTACCTGGCACTAGTTGCTCCCACAGATTTTCCAGGCATTTGCCTTACCATGCCATGCCATGGAAACTGGCAAGAGAAAAATGACAGCACAAAATGTTGTGTTGAGCCCTTCCTGCTAGAAGATTGCAGCTTGGTTAGAGAAGTCATTTATCAACCAGTGCACCAGGTTCCACATCAGTTCAGTCCACGGTCATCAGGTGCAGGTTTTTTGTCCATCTCTAGTATGCACCACTCAAGTGCATGCTTTCTCGCATTGCATTAGGGGCGTTGAGGATGGTTCGGTGTACCGTGCAAGGTTCATGGTAGACGAACCACACTTTGCGGGTCAAACGTGTTCAGGCACGGTACGGATCACCTGGTGTGTGCACGCTCTAAATCGAAGTTTCATTGTTGCAGTGTCAGCTGAGCAGTGTTCATTGCAATTCCAGCTGTACTGACACCGTGAGCCAGCAGCCTGGTTGGACCTGGCAGTCAGGCTGAAATCAGATCTAGCCATGTTTAGTCCTCTCCACTCTTTCCCACTCTCTCTCTCCCCTTTTGCTCTCCTCCATCCTTATAACAAGAGGGCTATTATATGCGCTCCGGTCTTCCCTCCTCCCTCCTGAGGCTGTGACTCCCGAAAAATCTGATTCTGCACTAGAGACACTGGCACAGCCAGGCCATCTGACCCACGGCCGCACGTGCACTGACCCACTAAAGCTAATAACAGCTGCTGTGGATAGCCTGTGTGTGTGTTTAAGGTGACAAATATGTGTTGGTGTCTAGTCCTCTCTCCTCACAGCTTGTTCCTTTTTTCACCTCTTTTACAACCCTTCACTTTCTCCGCCCCTTACAGGCATAAATACCATGGCGTGTATGTGTGTGTAGAGAGAGAAGCTGGGGCAGATCGATGTCAAGTTCAGGTGTGTCCTCCTTCCTGCCAGAGCAAAGCAGGGCCGAGGGGCTGGGGTGGGGAGGGGAGGTGCATTGTGGAATATGTGAGAAGGAAGGGCTTGCTGTCAGCAGCTGGACCTCTTAATCCTATAGGCCTCGGGGAAAGGGTGTGTGTGTGCGCGCCTGTATTCCAGTTTGTGTGTCCAGAAAAGGGTTGGCAGTAAGAACACACCTCTGTTCCCATATTTTACACAGCTGAGACCATTGTGTCTGTGTGTGCTTGTTTTTGTGCAAATTCGTTTTCTGTCAATGCTCTACATGGAGGACAAAGTACTATTTACTCTGCCTACTATACCACCCTCTTTAACATGGCAATGCAGCACGCTATATACAGTTGGGTCCAGAATGAATGAAGCTTTAATGGGGTTAAGTCTACATCTACAGTACTTAAGATGGGAGAGTACAGTACAAGGAATCTGACGTACACGACATCTCCAGTTCCAGTAGGATCCCAAGTCCTCTCGCATGCACTCTCCCCTTCAGCTCACCCCATACAGGCTTTCGGTGGGGTCAGGGGACTGGGAAGATCATGCGTTATGGATGGAAGACATCCTTATGGATGATCCAAGCTTGATCTACTTGTGGTGTCTTGGAAGCTGTAGCTATATTTTCATTCAAAACCTGATGGAAGCATGACGTCATGTAGTGCATGATTACATATTTAACAGTGGTGACAAATCCACCATGAGCGCTTGCTGCTAGAAGTTGTTTTGCCTCATCTGGCCATGGAACCTAGTACGAACTGGAATACCATTATGGATAATCCCTTCTATTTAGTACCTCTTTAGGATCGTAGGCCTTTGTGGATAGATGACTTTTATTTAAATCAAGCACATCTTCCAGAATGGAAATAAGTATAACAGTAGATAGGTTTTTGATAAACTTCACCAGCCTATGACTGTGCTGACCACGGATTGTGTCTCAGGTTGGCTGTTGCACAGGCCAGTTGGGGATCATACTCTGCAGCTGCAGTAGACTGTGTTGGTGGATAGGTAGGGGCTACACCAGCCTCTGCGACCCTGACCAGGAAAAGCTAGGTTAAAATTCGTGACGTGGGTGTCCATAATTGTGGAGCTGATATTATTTATGTGACGGTTTGCTGCTGTTTAGCGTCCATCCATTCTCCAGTCTGAGGTCTTAGAAATGGTAATAAATGTTTGACTCCAGGTATAGCGGCTTTAAACAGCTGGTCACCTCAACAGCGAACCAACACTGCAGATCCACGAGCAGAGGTGGGAGTTAGAGCGGAAGTCCATCATTCGTGTGTGTGTGTAATTACCTTATTGGTCATCTACTGGCTTTCTCATTAGCTCACGTGTTGACTAGAGATTGTTCTAACTCGGTTGATGTGTTTAGAGACTTTTTGTGCGTTTTACTCATGTGACTTTCTGCTATTTATTGACTTTCAAGCTGTAAGTGCTGTTTAAGTCTATATGCCTGTGCTATTGTAAGTACTAATCTTTGTTTGTGTTGTGACTGTGCATTACTGTGTTTTCTGTAGTAGTTGTGAATTTCCATAAATTAAAAATGTGGTGGCATCAGGGATGCTGTGTAGCTGGTAGCGTTCCATTCGTATTTTCAGTGGTAGCTCTGTTGCATTTACTTGCAGTTTGCTACTAAAATGCCTGTTATATTTACATTAGAGTAACATAAACAGATTGTGGCTATGCTAATGTCAGGTCGATGTCCTTTTTGGTCAAAGTCCTGCTTCACAGAACATAAGAAGGTTGCATACCTGTGTAGCAGAATTGGCGTTTGTGGCTGTAAGGTGGATAAACGCACTTGGTGCCCCATCACAAGCACGTTTCAGCCGTCCACATTGTTTTCAAAAAATGTAGTGATTGCATCATCCCTGGCCTTCGTTAGAGCGAAGCGCACTATTTAGCCACATTCCATGCAAGCTTGCTTTTCTTAGCTTTCCCTCTCTCTCCTCTTCACTCTCACTCTCTCTCTGGCGTAGACTTTTGCATATATCACGGGCTGGCAGGCTAAGAGCCTGGGACTTCCCCACGCCACACTCCAAGCCTTTGATCCTTTGCTTTGGAGGTAACATCAAAAGGAGAGGCATAGAAAGGCAGCTACTACTGTGAAGTTCACTGTTCAACTTGATGGCTTGGCTGAGGGCTTTTTTGTATGGCTTTCCTCAGCTGACAAAAACACACAGTTTGTAGCAAAGTCTTGTTTTAGTACAAGCTAACCTTTCCGGAAGCCACATGTTTAAAAAATAAAATCTGCAAATTCCAGTTGTTGGGTAAATGAGCTAGAGCTTGGTTAATCATGTGAGGGGTGACATGCAGCTGCTGTATTGCACCGCATTGCATCAATCCTGCATCTTTTTTTGAACTTGGGTAACAAAAAGTGTAGCTGGCGGTGGAAGCATCTAGACATGTTCAGAACTTGCATTCAGCAATCCTCTCTTCCGTTCTGACACAAAGCTGTTCGAGTTCATCATGGGATAAATGCCCCATCTGGCTGGTGTTTCGAGAGCTTACGTGGTCTGCACTGTTGTGATCAGAAACGATATTAATGATGGGGATTGAAGTCAAAGCCTGACGCCAACATGACAGTAAGACACTCGATGGTGAAACGTTTGTGGACACCACTTCTATTTAGTGTTCTTTATTATTTCATCCACCATCACTGCTAACAGGTGCATAGTGTGAAGCATACAAGAATAGAATCTCCATAGAAAAACAGTGGCAACAGAATGGGTTATGCAGAAAAAACTCGGTGGCTCTCAGTATGGCATTTTAATAGGGTTCCACCTCCACAAAAATTCAGTTCAACAACTTCCTGTCCTGCTTTCCTAACACAAAGTCAACAAAGGAATGGTATGCCAAATTTGATGGAGAACTTGATTTGCACTGAGCCCTGACTGTAACTTCATCAAGACAACATTAAGATTAATTGGAATCACTCTTAGTCAGGCCTTATTGTTCAACCTCAGTGCCAGACCTCAAAGGGATGTTCCATATTCTACTGAAAAGCATTCTCAGGAGAGTGAAGGTAGCAGTGAGGGAGAGAGAAACTCCTTGCCAATACCCATGTTTTGGGATGCCATAAAACTGTCTTTTGTCTATATAGTGTAACATTCATTCACTTTCTTATCCGGTCGTGGGAGAGTCGCCGGTCGCTGGCGGCTTGGGGCACAAGACAGGAACAGCACTAGACAGGGCGCCAATCCGTCGTAGGGTAGTGTAACATACATTTACATCCAGAGCACCATAGAACTGATATGATCTTACAATCCAAGCAATTTTGAGTTAAGGGTTTTGCTTAAAGACCCATCAGTAGCGACTTGGTGGAGGTGGGATTTGAACCCTGTACTTGCTGGTCCACAGTCCTGTACCTTAACTACTAAGCCACCACAGGCCCTGACCAGTGTGTTCATACCAAACATACCAAAGTTAGTCTCATGATGTATGCCTCTCAGGTGAATCTAGTGAATATGGTTACCTCTGGGCTGTCATTATTATATATGGACTGTGAATCTATAGCCACTTTCACACCAAACAGTTGTAGGGACTAATTAGGGAGGGACTCGGTCCATGGAACGAATTTTTTTACAGGGCCTTTTTTGGTTTGCATTCACCCCGGCAGTAGGAACACTGTGTGACACTGAAGTTTCATAACCCCCTCGAATTTTGCTTATATGACTCAAAATCACGTTGCATCTCCTCCGTCGCTTATAAACTCAGTAACGCCTGGACTTCACTGGCAGTTCTGTGACTGACTCCTGAGTTCTGTGTTCCTCCCCTGTTTTGATCTGTTGTTTATAAGGCTGCCAGTGTACAAGTATATTTAAACATGGCGGTTGAGCTCAGAACAGGCCCTTGCTTCCGAACCGATCACTATACACTTGCATCACTATATCCGGACGAATCGCCATACTTTGCCATCTGGGCCAGTCACGGCAGGCTTGCGTCACTTAGGTTGTCCAGGTGCTGAGAAAAGACCTAGGAGCTAAAGACATCCCTATACACAGCGTTCTAAGAACTAGTTGTCCCCAGTTCCTACAGTGCGAACGCATGACAAATGGGGCACAGAAAACATCACATTCCCTGATCTGAACACGTTCAGTTTTGCATCAGACACAGCCCTGATTACCAGGTGCATACGATTACACCTTTTACACACCTTGTGGTTGTAGTTGATCCACCCTAAAATGACCAGTTTACCAGGCAGAGCCTCTTTACTGGAACATGCTCATAATTTCTCAAAGTTCTTTTTAGGTGTTTGAACAATGAACTCATTAACCTGATGATATTTATATGTCAATAATTATTTTAACACTGTTTAATACTTTTGGTGCTTAAACTTAGCCGGCAAACTTAGTAATAGGCTGTGTCCAAAATACCATAATTAATGTTGCCTACAGTTTGGCCTGGTTTGATTGATTGGTGTGAGGTTTGCATGTTCTCCCTGTGTCTGTGTGAGATTCCTCAAGGTACTTTGTTTCCTTTCCACATTCCTAAGATGTTAGGTCAGTTGGTGTTTCTAAAGTGTCCCTTTGTGCATGTGTGTGTTCCCTTTGATGGATTGATGCCATGCTTTCCAGGGTTGGTTCCCACCTTGTGCTTTGTGCTGCTGGTTAGGCCCCAGCTCACTCTGACCCTGAATTGTATGCAAATAAATGATTATTGCTATATTCTACATACCATATATAACAGTGTTAGCTTACATGGAACAGAAATGGTGAGAATAGTAAATTATTTCAGACACTCTCTTATACGGCTTTGCTCATTACTGTGTGACACAGTTCCCATGTTTAAACACACTAAACGTCACTTCCTGGTTTAACAATGTGCCTGGCACCCGGATAATAGCTTACACACGCTCTGGTAATCACTGTTGTGTTTTCTGTGCCACGACTTCTCGGCAGCCCTGCATCAAGGAAGTGGCAAAGGACAAGACAAAAACACTCCTTTTGACTTCTTCATTGGTAATATGGAACTGATTTGGGTTTTACAGTGGACATGGTGAAAACTGTCATGTTTTTTCCAACATATGCAAACACAAACCCTAACAAGAAGCACCTCAAACAGTATGGTGAATCCCAGATGGCACAGGGACCTCACGTGGGTGTGGTGGGGAAAAAGATGTTTCATATGACAAAACACCAAGGATATAATACCCCTCAGAACAGTTGCAAACAGCAGTTTGAAGTTAATTCTATAAATAGTTTATCCACGCTTTCAAGTCTTAGAGATCTGTCTTACACCTCCGTTCCTCTGACGGACATAAAATGCAGAAAGATGATTGATTCCAAAATGGAAAGCAACTTTTTTTGTTTACTGCTAGTGAACTATTGCTCTAGCTATACCTCTGTCATATTAGATAAAAAAATAATATATTATTTGTGGGCACCTAGATCATTCTGGTGTTATTTACATTCTGAAATTGTTTAAATATTTTTCTGAAAATGTACTTGTACAAAATTTCTTTGCAAAGGTTCTGCTAGCCTAGGGACTCTATTGCAGTTCATTATAAATATTATTATTATTATTATTATTATTCTGCTTTTTTGTTATTAGTAGAGAAATTGGTTTATTTATATATGGTTATTATAAATTATGGCTTGTATCATTAAGCTCATATTGTCCTATCATATGGCTGTGTTCTGATTGGGTCTTTAGTGTCAGATAGAAGCAAAAGCTGTAACAAGTACTTATTTTAGCTAGTTATAACAGGTAAACTAATGCTGAAATGTTTGACTGCTTCTACAGTAAATACTATATGGGATAATATTATTACAGTCCTACTGTAGTATAAAAGCCTATAATCATAATGTACCTTGTTCTGGAAAATAGTTCAGATAATGGATATTCTGATAACAACATTCATCATTTCCTCTGGGGAAACCCCACCTGCTGGATTAAGGCCTTTAACCCTCAATCGATTGTACGTTGTAAAGTTCTATCAGTTTTTATTCACTCTGGATAAGAGAATCTGACACATGACTATGTTAAATGTAGTCAATTAAACTCAACTATTCAATATCTGTTGTCTGGGCCTCTCTAGTGAGCACTTGCTAATAGTCTTGTTAATCAGGCATACCGCTGCATGAGTTCCTGTTTCACAGCTGTTTCTTCTCGTGTTAGACACTGCAGAATAAAATAAACAACCATTACATTATAACTAACTAGTGAATAATGCACAAGTAGAGGGTGTACGTAGAGGTAAGAAGCCTTTCAGAACATGATCTACTTCTGCTACATTAACTGGCATCCCTACTGCCATGATTTAAATATGACCTAACAGTTTTGTTAATTACACTTGTTCCATCTCCACCAACAGTTTCTGTAGAGTACTGCGTCCTGTGGAGGAATGTGCAGTTCATTTAAATGTAAATTATATATTGAAAAAAATTCTGCATTGACATTTTCGTAATCAGCGTTGTGAACTAATTGTGGCAGGCCTTTGTCTGAGACGCTGATGTTCTTTGGGGTTGTGGGAGATGTGTGCTGGTGTACGTGTTAGTATGTGTACGATGGTGTGAGTTGAGGGAGGAAGGCATTAAAGATTCAGTAGTAATTGGAATGTGTGATGGTGTCCGTCACTGCTGTTTGCGGTCAGACGTGGGTGGTAATTAGCAGAGTGGGAGGAGGGCTGAACTGGTGGTGGTGGTGGTGGGGGCGGCAGGTCAAGGTCATTACTGCGGTTTATCTAGAGGTGAGGGGTTCTGTTCAGGGGGTCACACCACGGAGGACGACAGGGTCACTGAAGCACCCACTCTGCTTTATCCACTGTAGCCATTGACTATGGTCAGCCATGCTTGCTCAATTCTAATGAGGTTTAATAATCAGAACCTTATCATTTATTGATTTATTTCACATAGGCGCCAAGCTGATCCTGCTTTGATGGGCTGGGGTTTTAGGGAAGATAGTGTGCACAGCAGGGCGGGGCAGTATTGGTTTCACTTTAACTAGCCTGTATATTGGGCTACATATTGAGTATTGTGTATTTTGGTAAGATCCTGATAACACCGCCATGAGAATGAGCCAGTAATTGTTGATGCAATATTGTTGTTCTCAGAGTAAGTGATACAGATCCCTTGCCTTTCGTTCTGTACTGTCCTGGTGGAAAAATATTCACCAGTTGCTGTCATGAAGCAGTGTGGGCCTGCTTTCTGGATGGCTTTTATCTTCTGTATGGGTTAGGATTTTGTGAGATTTGTACCTCCAGGGTGTTTTTTCTGAATGATTTCATGCTCTTGTCCTGAAACCATTGTGAGTTTGAGATTCCTGATAATATGCTTCTGTTGCACTTATAAATATGGAGTCTGAAGTTCTCCAAGGCGAGTGGGTGTATATTCTGTGTTATTGATGCTTGTTTGATGCCTGAATGAAGAGCACTCTTCGTTTTGAACTTGGAAGTGTGGACTGGTGTGATAATTACCATCACATGGTGGCCAGGGGTGACCCACCTCCAAACAGAATTACACTTGTGTGTGTTTGAGAGCTTGCTTCAAAGTCCAAACCCTATGCTGGCTTAGTTGTAGCGTTTCTCTGGCGCACCTAGCGCTCAGGCTGAAGTCATGCCCAAGCGCACGTAGTTGTTAAGTAGGTCAGTGTGTATGAGATTCCACAGGGCCGGAATGAGAACCCTCTCAGTGTGGGAAGCCTACACTCTGGATGTGTGTGTATTAATACCGTGGACTTCAGATGCTTGTGTGCCCCTGCTGGAGCAAACATTGGCACTGAACATTTCAGACCCACAGGTCTATTTATAGAGAGCTTTAAGGAGTTCATAGTTAATCAGAAAAAGACAGACAGGCTGGGGTGAGAGCGGTTTATATAGGCTCTTTTAGAGCAGGATGAGTTGCAGCTGAATGAAGATACTGTCATTAAAAGTGTTGGTTGGACTCTGTGGACTTTGACAGAGCTCTTGCCACACACTCTGACTTACAGCCTCCAGGAAAGATACTGTTTGTATGTTTAATGGTCTTGTCACATGACAGTGTTACCTTAGCTTAGCTCGGCTGCCACCAAATCCCCCTTCTCCAAGAATACAGGTATAAAGTGTTGCTCAATGCGTTCTGAAAGTTTCAGATGACTCAGCTGCTGTTTGATTAGTGCATGAGTCCACACCTGCTAGACAAACAGAGCGTCAGGGTTTGGAACTGCAGCTTAGCATAAACATCCCCCTTGATAAGATGTGTTTATAGGTGAAGTATGGCGTATTACTTCGTGTATTTCTACTAGATGTATTCCCTCTTTCTTTCGATTTAACTTTTGTCTTTGTTTCTAGATTTTCATCTCTCCCATCTTGAGGTCTTTGAGAACTAAAGGATGAGAAACAGCACAGTGTGTTTCCGCTGCCTCTTTGATAGCCTATATGAGGGTAGAAAGACGAAGGAAAGAGTAAGCTGCAGGAGAGAGGGAGAAGGTGTCAGGGGGAGTTTAACGGAGAAGAAAAGGGGGAAGGTGAGATGTTAGAGAATGGTGGAAAGAGAGAGAGAAAGACAGAGATGGGGTCTTGGGCCCCGTGCTGTCATAGGACTGAGAAGCCCCCAGCGGTTCAGGCTTTGGAGTAAATGCAGGCCCTGCGGAGCCTCTCCTGCCCCGGGGCACACAAACCCCAGGCCTGCCCACATTCTGCCTTTATTTTCCTGCTTGCAAATCGCCTCAGGCTGTCTGAGCTGGTGGGACGTTCTTTTCTTTTTTTTTTTTTCTTTATTTACTCATAAAATGTGTATTAGGAGAACTAAGCAAGTGCGAAGAGCCCTCATGTAGACTAACTTTTAGTTTCATGTAGTGTGGGGGCAACTTTTCTTCCATGACCCGTCTTCATTTCCTCTGCCTTCTCTCTCCTTATGCTCTGTTCATATGCAGTGAAGGGTATTTGAATGGCTGCCACACGCATAAACACTTTCTCGTAAAACTCTCCCTCTGCCCACCTTCAGAGATAAAGATGAGTGCTACAGTTTGCTCTTCTTGAATCATCGTTTTTCAAAGAGCCTGACTGGATCACTGGTTTATCCTCTCCACAATCACAGAAAGTTGTTTCTTTGTGAAACTGTGTTTGTACACGAGTATGTGCATTCCCAAGTGCTTTTGCTTCTGCACCTGCAAACAAGACAATAAAAAGAAGGGCTTCGCTAGAGCTGGGTTACGTGTGAGAACAGTCGCTAATGCTGTTGCTTCAACAAGTCTGATCTGAGCCCCACAGAAATTCTGCATTTGAACTTGACAGGTTCTTCTCGAGCTTCTCCGGCGCTACCTGTTTAAGCAGGAGTCTGAGTTTTACCTAATACTTTAACTGAACTCCATGCGTGTGTGTAGTGCAGAGAACCATGTCTGCGTCCACAAATCACATGCTTTCCAGCCCTTTCATATCTGTGCAATATGCGAGCTGTCTGCTGTATCCTCGCGTCCTCTGAGGTGGGGGGCAGGTGTGGATATTTTGTGTGTGAGGCAGCGTGTGCATACGTGTGTGTTTAACCATGTATGTGCCTGACTCTCTGGGTGCAGATTGAGCTGGGAGGTGGAGGGCAGGACGAGGCTTCTCTGCTGGGAAGCAGGCCAGCCGTATGCTGACCAGAGTCTTTAGACGTGAATCCCTCTGCTTCGCTCTTTGATTCTCTTTCACTTTCTGTGGTTCGCTCCATGCGTTGGCTATGTGGCTGGAATACTTCCTGAAGGATCAGTTCATGAATTGCTGAACTGTAGCATAGTCCTGTGGTCTGAACCCCTCTTGCGTATTAAGCATTTGGTTTACATTTACATTTACAGCATTTAGCAGACGCCCTTATCCAGAGCGACTTACAATTGGTACAATCTTACAATCCAAGCAATTGTGGGTTAAGGGTCTTGCTCAAGGACCCAACAGTGGCAGCTTGGCAGAGGTGGGATTTGAACCCTGGACCTTTTGGTCCAAAGTCCAGTACCTTAACCGCTAGGCTACCACAGTTTGATTTGTTTGGTAATGCAAAAAAAAGAACAACCTTTGCTCAAAATCCAGACAAATGGGCAATCTGTTTACAGTGTGGCTTGCCTTGTGTTTGATAATCATATCAGTGATGATGACACTAATTACTTACCATGCTGGAGGCTAATTTACTGCTGAGAATTTGTGCACGAAGTTCTAACTGAAAAGCTGTAACTGTGCTTATCATTTATATCAATGTAGTTCTATTCAAGATGGCTAAAGTCTCATAAATGTTAATGTACTGGATTGGGTGTTAGGCATCAGTGCACATCTTTACTTCAGTATAAAACTGTAACTTGGTTCTTAGGGATGCACCGATCCAACTTTTTCAGTTCCGATACGATAACATTGTGTATCGGTTCTAAAATATTCAAAAGCCATCTGAACCCATTTCTGTCAACCACCTGAATTGGGTCTTTTGTGTCTTTTGCAGTGTAATTGGTGACAGTTATGTCTTGCTATCTGTTGCTTTTCTCATTGTAAGGCACTTTTTTGCACAAAATTTAGCTAAAGTTTGCTGAGTGTGTTTTTGTGTTGGTACCTTGGCTCAGTTAAACCTGTCGTGGACAGCTGACTTTTTGTCAAGGTTGTCATTATCTTCATATTTGCACAGCGGTTAGTTTGCAGATGGTGAAATAAGTTAGATGTCAAGCTGTTTTGAACAGCACTGATTTGCACATGGTTTGCATATTGATATCTGGCAATTATATGTGGACTGTGGTAGCCTAGCGGTTAAGGTACTGGACTATGGACCAAAAGGTCCAGGGTTCAAATCCCACCCCTGCCAAGCTGCCACTGTTGGGTCCTTGAGCAAGGCCCTTAACCCACAATTGCTTGGATTGTAAGACTGTATCAATTATAAATCGCCCTGGATAAGGGCGTCTGCTAAATGCTGTAAATGTAAATGAATGTATAGGGCCAGGTTAAAAAAATTAATATGTATATATAAAAATAATATGTATATATGTATGTATGTGGCTGGTAGAGTGTGTGTTTTGTCTCCTGGCACAGTTTGTTCAATCATTTTTAACTTAAGTGCTTTTAGGTAGAAGTTGTTTTTTCAGTATACATTAAGGCATGTATGTACATATTGAGAAGTGACTACAAATAGCTGACATATTTGGTCTAGCTAGCTAGCTTTTTTTAACTCGCTGTGCCTTGCTCTGTCGTTCTCCCCTGCTTGCATGTGTTCTTTCTGGGAACTCTCTCTTGGCAATTGAGGGAGAGTTCATCTCTATGGGAGGATTTAGAAGACTCTCTTGTCTTTCACTTCATCAGAGACAATTGAGTCATTCAGGCCCATTGTGGCTGTTCAGAGGCAGGAGAGAAGAGGAGAGGTAGGCTTGGAGGCCTGGTGGAGGCAAGGGGAGTGACGGGGGGAGCCCCTCCTGGCTTGATAGGAACAGAGTGCACAAACTGGGCAGATTTCACACATGCAACCCTAATAGTGGGGGAGGGGGCCAACTTGTCCTGGAACTCCGGAGCAATTTGTCACATCGCAACGGCACTTGAGTCACCCAGGGGGCCTCTGTGGGGGAGGCTAGGGAGGGAAGAGAGGCTGCAGGCGGAGGTCAGGGGTCAAAGCCTCTTCCAGCCCTGCCGCGGTGTCCGTCAGCAGTCTGGAGAGGGGCCCGTCGGAGCTCTGGCTCTGTTGCTTCCTTGGCATGCTAATAAAACCTGTGCCAGAGATTAAGGAGACAGGACATTTGCAGTAGTGGTTTGAAGTGGATACACCTGTTGGAGCATGTGCACTCGGCTCTCGGCAGGCATACTTGGCGAAGTGTCTTCTTTCACTCTCTCTAAATCCAAACACTACTACACTACAAACCAGGATGTGACCTGGCTTGAAGCCACCCTACGCCCACATTTCCTGTTTACAATAAACAGATATTATTATGAGGGCTTTTTGAAAATTCAAAGGCCGCTTTATTAACCCACATACTGGCACATAATACCTAGAATTTGTGATTTGATGGCCATGTTTTTGCAATTGTGTCTTCTCTGCTGACTTTTTCAAGCCGTAGAAACACACTGGGCTCTACAGGGGGAACTTTACAGCTCCTTCTTACTTTCTAGGTAAACACATGTAAACTCGTAAACAAACAGGGATATAGTAGGGTAGGAGGAGTGCAAAGAAGGGGGAGCAGCTGAGCTGAGGCCAGGGTGGGAGTCAATAAGTCCATCCAGCATCAACCACAAGGCTGCACCCTGCAGCGAACCTACCACTAATTACCACTGAATCATACCAGTTCTCCAAGAGGGTCACACACATCATATAACATAGCCGCAACATTGTCCTGCACCAACACAAACACCATGACTAGATACCCAACAGCAGAAAGCTGCGCTCCAAATGCCAAACCTGAGGTTTCTGCTCCATTCGTACTGCTCGGTCTTCACTGTTCTAAATTCTGAACTCATGGCTTCATGTAAAATCTCAGATTATTGTTCAATCTGACTTACAGTAACTGATACTATGATATGAAGGAGAAACGAAGAACACTCTGATTGGACACGAGAACGAAGGAGGAGTGGAAGTTAGAACTGTGATGAGATGGGGAAGGAATTATAACATTTTTTATTAGTTGCCCTGCCTAGTTTTTGGCTTGAATTCAGGCCCAGTGGGTGATATCCCAGTTGCATCACTGGCCAACCTACAAGGCCGACCGACTTGTCAGACATTCCCTTTAGGGATCCTGCGCTGTATAGCAGAGCATACATTATGAATAAAAAGTGATCCATTTTATGTCAAATTTACTCCAATCCATTTTTCATGCTCTGTGTTCTCGACAGCGCATTCACTGCATTGCCGGTGGTCCCAAGGTTAAGGAATAGGCCCATAGCCCTTGTTTATGGCCTGCTCATCTAACCTGTACCAATAGCCCTTTACATTCATATTGCATTCATATACTTTTCTTCTCTTTATTTCATGAATCATGGCCCATTTAGCTCTCCCTTTACGCCAACTCTCTCAATTGTATCTAACCTCATTAGATAATCAAGCATTTGCCAAGCTTGCATGCAAATCCATTGAACTCTCCGCTCAGGGTCTTGGATTGTTTGAATAATTATTTGAATTTACTTTCAGGCAGCGTGTGAAGCAGCTGTTTTTAGAAGGTCAGATTTTCATGTATACTGCCGCTCAACTCCCATATAATATCAGCAATCAAAATGAGTGCATTCAAATCAGTCAAATCTGTTACCCTCGGACCAGGGTAATTGAGATAATCCAGAGGGCAAGTTTAGTGCTAGAATAAAGCTTGCACCTTGGCATGTACTGATGAGATGACCATAACGTTGACAAAACCGACAATGTGAAGCAAACACCACGGTTGCGTGTGACCTTGTGTCAGAGTGTCATTTATATCTGTAAGCCAAGGGTTCAAAGGACAAAGTCACTGGCTCGTCAGATGCTGGACTGATGAGGCTTGCTAAAGCGTGTTGTAGTGCCCCTCAGAAGTGGACAGCGTGTAGTTACTGCAGTGGAGAGAGCTGTGTACATGCGGCCTCTCTGCCAGCCTCCACTGCAGGGTAAGGTTGAGGGTACATGGTCAAAGGAAAGGGGGGACAGCTGAAATGACACACTCGTTTCCTGTGCCTGAATGAGGTGGATCAGTAGTTCAGAACACCACCCGCTGCCCTGTGGTTATGCACTTCCGTTTTGCGCTACACTCTCTGACATGTTTTAATTTTCGCCCAGTTCTACAGCTGAGATGTGCCCTCTGATACCAATCAGTTGCATAACAGCTAAGAGATTTACAGCATAATTGGCATAAGTGGTTGCATTTTTTATGTCTATAGGTAGCAGAAGGTCACGAAGTGTGCCTCCCATCACTGTGAGGAGCGTGATCCTCACAAGACCGGTGTGTGCATGTGTGTGTGTCTGTATATATACGATTCGTGAAAAGGTCGAAGTCAATCATTTACTCAAATGGTTGCTGACTCAAGTTTACAGCCTTTTATAGGAACACAGAAAAAGCAATAAAATCCCCCTCAAATTCCAGAGAATGGTAACATACGACACAAATTAGTCTTTATAAGACCACTAAACTGGAAACTATGTACTCTGGCATTTCTGAATCATCCAGGACATTTATGAGTTAAGAAGGAGATTATTCCTATTTCCGTAGCACTTAAAGCCAGTTCAGCTTAATGCATCTTCTACTCTAGGAAGCTTCAGCACTGGTTATTTGCTTTTGTTTTCTTTCTGCATTCTGAACCATGTTGTCATTTAGGATTTTTGTTACTCTTCTGTTCCTTCCTCCGTTTGCATTCGGCATTGTTAACATGTTTTTCTTTGTTTCTCCATTTTGTTTCTTTCCACCATTTAGTATCTACAGATGAAATGGCCACTGCTAGATGTTCAAGCAGGAAGTTTTCAAAGTAGACAAGCACTTAAAGATGCAAGGTCCCCTTCTCCAGCACACATCGTTGTAAGTAACATCCGTTAGTCATTACATTCACAAAGCTCTTTGTTCTACACTGTAGACAAAAGAACGTCTTCCTGTATCCTCTGTTGTCTGTCTTTTTTGAGAGATGTCACTTCGGTTCGAAAACAAACCTGTTGATTGAGTGCAAACTGCTGTCCATTGCTTTTTACATAAGTGTGATGGCAACGAGCTATAAGGCCACTTTTTGGCGGTGGCATTACTAAGGTGCAATTTGAGGAGTTTAAGGATTCCATTACATACAAATGCCTTTAATCGATTGCACTGTGTGTGTTTGTACAATATCAATATTATACTATAAAGCACGCACACACTCGTGACTTCATTTCTTGTTAGGCAACCTGCGTAAGGTTGTCAATTTGTGTAGCTTACATTAGGGGTTGGCGTGTGTACTCAAGGACTCGCAAGTGTCAGAAATGATCGATTATAATGTTGATCAAACGTTTTCTGACTTCTTCAAATACTTTTTTACATAAGGTAGAAGCACAAAGCTTTAATTTGTGTTGTTTCTCTGTATATACACATCTGTACTGACCCTCGATCAGCATGCTGATGTTGATATGGACAAGAGATTCTAAGATGTGAATCATGGAGGCAGTATTTTACCATCGCTAGCTTTATAGTTAACCCTCAAACAGATTTCAAATTCCTGGGGACACGTCAGTGGTGATACCAAGGTTGTGTTGGAATGGAAGTGTATAACATTATCTCACAAACTACTTTTTGTCCTAGAGAATAGGAAGAGAAGCTGATTTGAATTCATATCCCCTTTATGTTTGCTCATGTTATGACTGGGCTCAAGTATAGGTTCGAAAAGGAGCAGGCAGTAAAATGTAGTAGTGTTGCTGGTGTGCGCTTTGTTCCTGGCAGACTACTAGCACTAAACCATTAGGTTATTTATTGCCGTTACCTTATAACTGGTGTCAGAAGACTTTCCAGTTTAGCCCAGAGTAAAGCTCTTCCGAAAGATTCAAAGTGTTGTTTAGATGACCATGTATTACTTAATGCAAGAAAACTACCTAGGTCAGCTTGGATTTGGCTTGGTGTGTATTCCATCTTGACAGAGCTGCGTTACGAATGGCTCCATAGTCACACTGTGCCTGGAACTGTCACCTGTCAACTCTTACGTTTAGCACCAAAGAGAGTGTGATGGCAACATTTTGATGAATTGAGGAACCAGTGAGTGTGTGTACAAGCACAAACTCACAAATCATAATGATTATTCAAATGGCCATGTAAACAGTATTCAGATTTCTTCGATCGGATTAAGGCCTCAGTCAGATTATGAAATCCCATAGAGAGCTGGGTTTTAGCCCATAAATTAGATGTCTCAGTGCGTGCCTACCCCAAGTCTTCTCAGTCTGCGCATGCACGCAGACATAACCGAAAAGAAGCAGGTAGCAGACTCTAAGTGACTTGGGCTTATTTTCTATAAATTTGCTTACAAATATTTGTAGTTGTGGGTTCCAGATTTTTGGATATTGTCTCTAAAGTGTAGTTCCTTTTTTCGGGTGGCTCCCTGATCCTCTCTCTCTGGAATTTAACCCTGGAATTAAATTCAGCACCCGCAAAATGGGTGCTGCGACTTTGCAGCAATATAGAGAAAACTCCAAGCCGGGCAGCACTGTGTACTATTAGGAACCCTAAAAAAGGAAGAACTGTATTTCCCGCACAGTGGGTCCATGCTTACAAAAAGCCACAGCAGGAACTTTATAGTTTGTCCCATCCTTCTCTGAGATTATTGCCATGGAATCCAGGGATTTCCCTGAATCTGGTCACTCTATTGCAGTCCGTGGGATTGTGGTAGCCTAGCGGGTAAGGTACTGGACTATGGACCAGAAGGTCCAGGGTTCAAATCCCAAGCCAAGCTGCCACTGTTGGGTCCTTGAGCAAGGCCCTTAACCCACAATTGCTTGGATTGTAAGACCGTACCAATTGTAAGTCGCTCTGGATAAGGGCGTCTGCTAAATGCTGTAAATGTAAATGTAAACTCACTGATCAGGTTACTGACAAAATCAGATTTCCTGCAGTTTTCAGATGAAGTGCATGTAAACGTTCTTAGTGAGCTCTTCACTCTGGGAAGGTAGTGGTCTATTAATGAACGCAGGTTTATGAAGCTGCTTTTGGCTTATTCTCGGAGAGGGAAAGCTGAAATTGAAACCCCTTCCTCTCAAAATGATTGAACACGTGGTTGGTCAGTTCCAGGTAAACACTGTGCTTAACTGTGATCACTCTGACTGGTGGGGGGGTTAAATATTTTAAATGCAATAGAGTACTTCCTATTTTGCCTTAGAGCAGGTCTTTACAAACCTTCCATGCCTCACCTTGTGCTCATGTATTGTGCTGACTGCCGTGAAATGTTATTCAATCTAAATCATGTCCTGTATTTATTTGTTTGTTTGCTGAGATTGGTTTTGTGATTTGTTTGATAAAGGCCTGTCTTTGAGATCAGGCCCCGTCACCATGGGTCTATTGTTCCGCTAGTGTAAATGAACAAATCAGACATGACATTTACCTTAATGGTTCTCTCTCTCTGTCTCAGTCCTTCCCTTTTCTCTGCTGCCAGGTGGTGTGTTAGTTTAGTGTTTCCCTCATCTGCATCATGTGGTTGTTGAACTGGTGTTATCATCTGAGAAAGATGTTCAGACGTTGAATGTGTACACTGTATATGTTTTTGTTTTTGTTGACATGACTTAAATGCTCTGGCCCGAGATCCCCTTATCATCCCATTTCCATAATGTGTAAACAGTACTGAGTAGGCTCTTTCTGTCAAATTGAAATAACACCTGGCTACCTTGACCCATGGATGGGAGGTTAGGCCGTCTGCTGTGGGCCGATAAGAAAATGCCGATAGGCGGGAGATAAGGAGCAGGAGCCGAAGTTCAAGTGATCCTCCCATCAGCCCCAACAGAGAGAGACAGAGATAGAGAGGCACCAAGTTGCACGTAGCTGGGAGACCGAGTAAGACCGAGAGAGAAAATAAGGGTGGATATGAAATGAGCTAGATGAGAGAAATGGCTGAGGAGCAGCAGACTGCTTGCCCATTTGGAGTATAAAACAGTTGGGAGGAGCAAAGACTGACAGAGGAGCACCGGAAATGAAACTTTTCCCGAGCGTTTCCCTTTAAATCACTTCCTGTTATAGCCAGTGACTACTGGTGATGTGGCAGAAATATAAAACCGTGCTTGAGCATGTTTTCACAATGCAAAATGTGTGTCCTTGTATTTATTTTCAAGTTTACACCAGATGCCGCATTGGACGCACCAGAGCTGCACTGATCTGTGCTTCATTCCAAGTATTCCTCACCATCAGATAATATATTGATAGAGTGTACTGTCTACAGAAAAGGACTATGGTTATCAATAACCCCTACAATAGTGGATATTTTTAAGATCAGTAAAGCTAAGAAACTGCTCCAGCTCCTGTTTGTAACAGACCTGAAAATTCAAATGAAGCAACCATATGGACTAGATGATGACCTGTAGAATGCTGCTCTATTAAATCCATGCTCTCCACAACCATTCCTACCATGAGGATTTCCATGGTGTTACAACTAGAGTAAAGCTGTAGTGATTTTTTTTTTTTTTCTCCAATATTTTCAAAGGCCTAGGACCCCACAGGATGCCTCTTGAGTTTTACAATGTGTCAACTACAGTAAAGCTATGGTAAATTCTAGTAGCTGTATTTACTGTAGGTAAGTTATATAAACCTGTTTTTCACTCTTTCAAAGTGGGTCAGGGCCCAACAGGCTTCTCCTGAGCCGTACATACTCCAGCATGCCACTGGTCCATACAAAATGCAGATTTGGCAACCCCATTAGCAGCAGCAATGCACAGCCATCGTAGCCATTGTATCTGATCGGAACATTTAATCATGATATATGTTTTCATAATCCAGTGTCATGCTTTGGCACAATCCCAGCAATTATGGTAAAATCAATATTTATTTTATATTTCCTATTGTCGGTCAAGGTCTTTTGTACTGTTTGTAACTGTATTTTGCTGTCTTCCACAGTAGTGAGTGTTATACAGATGTTTTACTCTTGCTGATGAATTTCTATTATTCATAAATTTTATGTATGTTATAGGGATGTCCTGGCATGATGTATGGCATCTCTACCATGCCGATATTGGCCCAGTTTCGGATATCGGAGGGGGGAAAATGCGATCCGATACATACAGCATGTCATGTACTAACAGCACTTAATCCTTGGGCAGGGTCGCATGAAAGCCAGTGTCTAGCGAGCGATACAGGGCTCAAGGCAGGAACAATTCTAGATAGGGTGCCAGTCCATCGTAGAGCACATGCACTCAAACTCTAAGAGCACTTTAGAAAATTCAGTCAACCTAACACTCATGTCTTTGGACTGTGGGAGGAAACCAGAGTACCCAGAGTAAACCCAGGCAGACACTGGGAGGACATGCAAACTCCACACAGAAAGGACCCAGACTGCTCCCTCTGGGATTGAACCCAGGACCTTTTTGACATGAGGTGATGGTGCTACTGAGCCACTGCTCACCTGTGCTGACATTTGCGTTTGAAAAAAACAAAAAAAACAAGGCGTGGGACAACACCAGGAATTTCTAGAAGGAACAAACTCTGCAGTCCTCTTTTAAAAGCAGGTGATGCCTTGCATTGATAGTCGCCATGGAATGTCAGATGTGAAAGTAAGTCAGAGATGTTCCCGAATGTACAAATGGAGGCTTTAAGAAGAGTCACTGCACTGTGTAACTGGACTTGGAGAACTCTGTTCTCATGTCACTTGGATATCCATGACGAAGGAAAAGAAGCTTGTTGCGAAAAAGCTGAAAAGTGCCGTCTTCCAATATGAACCTTTACTTGTCACACAAACATCCAGGTTCACAGGGAATACAACCCCCTAGAAAGTCCTGCAGGAAATTTATTACCGTCTGGATGCGAGAGTTTTATCTCTGAGGAGACGAGTGAAAATTCAAACCCTGACACCTTCTT
The DNA here is from genome assembly GCA_025084515.1 of Ancistrus triradiatus. Lineage (NCBI taxonomy): Eukaryota > Metazoa > Chordata > Actinopteri > Siluriformes > Loricariidae > Ancistrus > Ancistrus triradiatus. Next base: position 57,716 of record JAJAGP010000351.1, on the reverse strand, counting down.
GAATAGCTAGTCCAGTGGTTCCCAAACTTTTTCCCTTTTGTAGATAAGAATATGTTCAAATCCCCCAATTCCGACGCACATGTACACGTCTTTTGTTTCCAAACTCCACTGGAATTCATACAAAACTGCAACTTCTTGTTGAACAAAACCAGACTAAGTGTCAAATCACTTAGTGGTGGCCTTTCCTAACCAGCTGTTATGGCAATTTTTATTTGT
>JAJAGP010000351.1:0-52500 GCA_025084515.1 Ancistrus triradiatus | reverse complement strand
TCATCAAGGTGCCATAATGCAAGTATTTGAAGAATCTGTAAGTGATTATTTGCTTATACCATGGATTATGACTCTTTGATTTTAAGCTGTGGCTCTTCAGATGGGTCAGTTGTAGACTTAACATGAGCTATCAGTAGCTAGTGCATGATAGCTTTTTGGACAACTGTTTAAATGGCAAAAACCTGAAGTAAGGTGTTATGAAGACAAACGCTGAATAAAGCTTGAAATGGTCTTTTTATGTCACAAATGACCGCTTTAAGTAGTGTAAAGCTTTTAGTAGTTAATTTATTCTATTAATAATTTCACAGTGCTTTAAAACCCAGGAAGAGCAGATTTTGAACTAAACCTCAAATGATTGGGCAACAAAATTAGTTTAATTTTAAAATGATTTCAGACCAATATCAGTTAAACTTGTTATAATCTATTGATAACTACTCGTGTAGTCTGTGATGACTCTGAATAAACTCTGTTTAAAATATTTACTTAAATCCTCTTTTCTACCCTTTTTCGTCTCGCTCCTAAATTTTTACAACCTGGCAAGAAGCCCCTGTCAAACATCTTAACACCGTGACACTCGTAACCAGAAAGCCAACGGACCTCACACAGTCGTGCTGCAAGAGTTTAGAAAAGTCTGCTTGTTTGTAAAGTAAACTCTAAATGTCCTACTGACTAAAAAAAAAAAAAAAAGACATGAACTTCAGTGCAGTCTCAGACATGGGTAATAGCCTGTAACTGGAGATGGGCCACAAAAGCACGTTAGTGGTCGGCATTAGCAGACCTTCGAGAGGATAGGTTTGATGGAATTTCACAGTCAGGCATCTCTGAGCTTTCACACTTCTTAGTTAGTAAGAAGTTTGAACTCCATGTTGAATCATACGTATAGTACTGTGCAAAATCTTAGGCCACTATTAGAATGCAAAGGCAATGGTATATCTAATGGTATAACGATCATATGTAATTACTTCTCAGGCTCTTTATTAGAATTCATCCAGAAAATACAGGGAATTTGTATGCAGTGTTTAAAAAACAAAAATCAGAAATCTATAGGCTGCAGTGGTATTTGGTGTATTTAGTGCGACCTCCCCTTACAATTGACCAACAGCAGCATCTGGTAACTTTATCGGGATGCCAAGTTGACCCTTTTACAGTCTGAAGAAGCTTGATCAGGAATGGTCTTTTTTGGAAGCCAAGAAACCATGTTTTTCGGAAGGGGCACAGGGTAAAAAGTCCAAGACATGCCAAAGCTAACAAATACTCGAATGAAGTGGAGAAGTGTTATGGAGTGATAAATATGTTATATATGGCCATTATACCATAGCTAAAACAACAAATCAAATGATGGCCTCAGCCTTTTGCACGGTACTGTAATTAAAATGAATTTAGAACTAATTAGGCACTCTGAAACCGAAGTAAATGATGCTAATAACTTAAGTGTATTGCTCCATAATGCCTTTCCAATTCAGCGATGCAGTGTTGCTCGTTAAAGTGCGATGACTTTTGCTAGATCCATTCCGCACACTTGTAATCCAGAAGGTAGAGTTTTGTGTAAGACTCGGAGCCCTTGTGAAGACGTGCCGCTGACATGTAACGCGGGGAAACGGCGCCCTTTCAGGAGGTGCTGATGTTAGTGTACTGTGCATTCATAAGCTTCATGTTTGTTGCGCTGTGCGATCTGTTGCAGGACTCTTATCTTGATCCGAAATGTGTAGTCACTGCAGGAGTCCTGCTCACGCCCTCGCCATCTTCCGAACGTTATCTTTGAGAGCGCTCTGCTAGCATGCCGCATTTGCATTATGTAAATTATTTTTCCTCTCATCTTCCGGAGTGGTGCCGATTATTTCTCTTTCTTTTGCTTTCTCCTGAAGCAGCTGGCATGAAGAGGGTGCTTTTCAGTTCTGGCATCTGGGCTTGAACGTATGCCAATGAGGAGTTAGAGGAGGTGGAGTGGGTCATGTTTGCACGAGTGAACGTACTGCGGCGTGTCATGTGGGGCGAGGTTAAGAATGTTTGCCTGATACAAGGCCGAGGTCTAGCAGTCTTAATTGTGCTCTCGTCCACAGAAAATGGTCTATTAAGGGTACGGGTGCGAGAGTTGTGAGAGTTCTTTTGGCACCTTTTCTCCCGGCACAGACTGGCATGACTGCAGAGTGTCTCATTTACCCTCCTTATTGGACACAACACAAATAGTTGCAGGGGGGTTGGGTGGTGTTGGTGCTCTGTAGTTGGATGTACAAGGAGTAGACTTGGTCTGGCAAATGCAGCACTGGAACTGGGATCACTGGGCTGAAATGGTTTAGCTCCTCATGGTATTTTTAGAAGAGTCGTGGCGCTGTGGGGAAAGCTGGTGACGAAGAGGGACTAGCTTTTTCGAATGTTGCCAACTGATCAATTGGTTTGCTCTGTGTAGGTAATAATGACCACGACGTGTGGTAGCCTAGTGGTTAAGGTACTGGACTCTGGACCAGAAGGTCAAGGGTTCAAATCCCACCTCTGCCAAGCTGCCACTGTTGTGTCCTTGAGCAAGACCCTTAACCCACAATTGCTTGGATTGTAAGACTGTACCCATTGTAAGTCGCTCTGGATAAGGGCGTCTGCTAAATGCTGTAAATGTAAGAAGTCTGAGCTTTGTGCTGTTATCGTATACTAGTTGAGTAATCAGAGCTTTTAATTTCCTCCCTAACCCCTCCTCTCTGAGGTTTAGTAACGCTGCTGCCAGAACTTGCTTGACAAGGTTGGGTAGAAGCTCCTCAGAGGTTTGTGGGTGTGTGTGTGTAGGTGTGTGAGTTTAAAAGGGTGTTTGTAGGTTTAACTCCAGTGTTTGTGTACATGTCCACATATTTTCAGCATAGATCTTCCTGTCTGTGCCTGTTTTGCATGCATGTGAGTGTGTGCTTAAGTGTGCAAGTGAGTGTTCCGCTGAATGACAAGCAAATGTGCATACCGCCTGTCCTAAGGGCTTGGTCGGGGTTTTCAAGCTTAGCTGCACATGAATTCCCCCATATTACAGCTTGCTCACGTAAAAAGTGCCCTGACACAACCTGGTTCGCTTCAGCCTCTCCGTCTAAGGGAGGAGAAGGTCGTAACCTGGGAGACGGAGCTCTGAAAATGTTTGGGAGTTTTGTAGGGGATGGAACTTCCTCAAGGACTTCCTGAGTCAGCAGTAGATACACACTCCGCGCCCTCCGGAGAGTTCATGCAAACATATACACCATAGACGTTTGTTTAGACTCCTTCATCAACCTCACCTCATCTCACTGCCATACCATGATAAAAATCCACTCTACTGAAGCTGTGTATCTCGGTGACCTTATGCTCCAGCCAAAAGCGGCTGCGGTTTTACAAGTACAGCATTTAGTTTGCATCTTTATTCGGAGTGACCTACAGCTGATACGGGTTTAGATTGTACAATCCAAGCAGTTGAGCTTTAAGGACCTTGCTCAAGGGGCCAACGGTGGCTGCATGACAGTGAACTTGAACCCTAGTCCTTCTGTTCAGCAGTCTGTTACCTTATCCACTGTGTCACCACTGCCCGTTCAGTGATTATTTTATGTTTGTCTCATTTTATTATTTTATAATGGTTTTAAAGACAAAATGTTAACTTTAAAACCCATCAAAAACACAATATAATGACGTAGATATCTGCTTCTCCTTTAAGCCTGTTTTTCAACACATGCAGCACTGTGCAAAAGTCTTAGGCCACCATTACATTTGATATACCATTTGTTTTAGCAATGGTATAATAGCTATATATAATTTTCTCAATCTATTTGTTTTAGAATACAACCAGAACATACAGGGCATTTCTCTGCAGTATTAAAAAGTGGGAAAAAAAACAACAGCTTCCATAGACTAGTGTTCTAGTGTGATCTCCCCTTCCACTTGAGCAATAGCAGCAACTGGCAGCTTCTTCAGGATGCCAAGTTGATGCTTCTAAACTCTAGCTTGATCTGGAATAGTTTTTTTTTTCTTGGTAGCCACCAAGAAACCACTTTTTCGGAAGGGGAACAGAGTGAAAAGACTAAGATGTGCTAAAACCCACTGAGATTGGAATGCACATCAGTGGAAAAAATATTATGCAATGACATGTCTAGTCGTTTACAATATGCTATAAATGGCCATTATTATGACCATTGCAAAAACAGCAAATCTAAGGATGGCCTAAGACTTTTGCACAGTACTGTATTTGGCCACAAAAATAATATGATTCTTGTGACAAACTGTAATTAAAATTTGCTTTCAAAACTGTGTATGACCACCTATTCACCATATTGATCAGACACCGAACGAGGTGTTTTAAAATTTGTCCGGTGCGCTCATGGAGAAATAAACACAAATCTGATACAGGGCTGGACAAACCATAAACTCATTAGCTATCAGAAATGTTTTTTCCAGTGGTAACAGAGATAACAGTTGTAATGCAATCCAGAGATTACTGCTGTTTTGTCAACATGCAAACACCAAACAGCTATAAAGATGCTCTGTCCCAAGTGTCCTGAATGAACTTCCATGTGTCCTCTCAAACCCCACATGGTATCACTTGTTGATATCAGGAACTGGCACTCCGTCTCTTGGGGCGCAAGTGAGTAAAGACATTTGGGATAATTAATGAGTCATGTATCCAGAACTGCCTGAAATGCAACACTCTCTCTGCTGTGCTACTGAGAACAAGTGAACCAGCAGTCATGTGCTGAGTTTGGAACCTTTGAGTTTGTTTACCAGCCGTCTTCTCCATGATTGAACCCTGCATTGCTAGAGTGACTTATGGGTGATTGGGTCGTAAATCACTCCACATTGTGCGACTGTCATTCGTAAATGAACTGATCTTGTCACAAACACACAAACTTTATGAATCACTCCAAATTGCAGGGTTTCTAATGTTCTTCATTTTACAGGTGTGGGTACTTTATTACTATAGTCATCTATCTTTTGTGTTTTTATTCCATTACTGTCATGTTGTATTTAAGTACTGTACGCTTCTTATTGTTACTTAAAAAAGAGGTGTTGAACAGCTTCTTTCTCCACAAATTCTGCAATTTCACGACTAATTGTTTATGGTTAAGATACTTTTTGGTCCTTCAGCTGCAGTGTCAGGCATAAGAACATCAAGTGGCAATTTTAAGTAGCACATTAATTGGTGGTTACATGATGAGAACTGGATTAGTTGTGCCTTGTGCCCATAAATAATGTGGAATTATCACAACAAATCCAGGCAACTCTGCATTCCACCATACCACCATATAACAAAGATTTATCTCCTTCACACGCACACACACCCAGTTATACACACTTACACACCTTGTGGTCTTGAGACAGGCAGAGTTAGCTGGTACAGTACTAGCACTTGAGGCTGTTTCACTGAGAAACGTGTTTTGACAGAACTCCAGGTGTCTTATTGTTGGCCTGCTATGGTTCGACAGATTAACCAATTAGTGTCGGGCTGTGGGCAGGGAGGGGGCGGAGCTGCTGGGCAGTGGAAGAATAGAATGGGGTGAGAGGAAAGGAGGGTGAGAGAGATGGACTGATGGAATGACATGGGGCTGAGTAGGCTGCTTGGGTGGGGGGGTCGTGTGGTCAGAAAAGGACTTTCAGTAAGCTGATATGTGACCTCTTTTCACAGCCATGTAATAGAGGAGCTTGGGAAAGTAGCAGAGAGCGTCAGGAGGAGGAAGAGAGGAAGAGGATGGGACAAGATAGGGATGAAGAAAATCTCAAAGTTGAACCCGTTTAGCCATGTTGCTAATGTTTAGAAGATCTGTCGACAGCTTTACTGGAAAGACCATATCGTCACATGCTGAATGATTAATGCTATTTGTGTTACTAACCATATTACTGTGTAAACGTGATGCAGTTACTTGTGTTTCACAAGCCTGGGTCGCCTTGTTCTGCTCTTCATTTTTGTTCCACTTTACATAATTGCTGTTGCTTCTTCCACTTAGCTCACTTTATTTATATTTGCGCACGCCCACTCTGGCTCCAGGAAGTTTTAGGTGAACTGGGCAAGGAGGGGGAGTGATTTACACCACCTCCCCTGGGTGGCCTGTGGAATGGGAAGCTGTTTTTGGAGGTGCTGTGCTTGTTTTAGTAAGCCTCAAGCTCGCCACCCTCCATCACCAAACCCAGATATATTTATGCAATAATTTAATTGCAGTGAAAATGAATGGGTCTTTCCACCAAATCTGTGGTTGTGAAAATTCCCATTATGAAATTTTACCGTGTGGAACATGGCCTTTAGTGGAAGAAGGTGAAGGCATTTGTGGTCCAATGGAATTGCGGAGTGGCTTGCAGCTTGTTCCCTAACTGATTCATTGTTTACACTGGACGAAAGCCCCTTATGTTTCAGACACAATTACTGCCTGCTTTATGAACACCCAGACTTGACTACAAACTATTCTGAGAGGATTTCAAGAGAGTACAAAAGTCAGGAACAGCTTGTTTGTGCATGTGTGTGTTGCTACACTTGTGAGGACCACATGTCCTTACAATGGCAGGAAAACCTCGGATTTTTGCTTGGACTTACAGCATTTAGCAGACGCCCTTATCCAGAGCGACTTACAATTGATACAGTCTTACAATCCAAGCAATTGTGGGTTAAGGGTCTTGCTCAGAGCGCCAACAGCTTGGCAGAGGTGGGATTTGAACCCTGGACCTTCTGGGCCATAGTCCTGTACCTTACCCACTAAGCTACCACAGTCCCTCGGTACTTTACTTTCCATTTTTTAGAGAAATTGCAACTTTTATTTAAAAAAAAAAAAACTAAAAGAGCCAAAAGATTTACTTTAGGTTACTGAGGTTAGGGGTAGGGGTAGTATTAATTAGGTGCAGTAATGCTTAATTGTCATTCATGTCAATGGAAAGCCCTCACAAGAATAGCAAGACAAATGTGTTTGTGTGTCAGTGTACCTATTGTGAGGACCAAATGTCCCCCCCCCACCACCTCCAGAATGGCAACTTTTATTTGAAAAACCAAAAGAGGTGAAATACTTGCTATAGGAGTAGGCGTATAGTTAATTAGCTGCAGTAATAATTATGTCAATGGAAAGTCCTCACAAGGATAGTGAGACCTGTGTGTGTGTCTGTGTGTGTGTGGTAGAGGAGTAAAGTTGTAGGGAGGAGGGCTCAAGCTTCAACCTGACATACCCAAAGAACAATTTATTGTTGTAACGCAATGCGCTTTGACACTTAAAATTTAACACCTTCCCCCTCCGGGGGGAGGGGGTGGGGGGTGCGTGTATGTGTGTAAGCGTGTGTATGTTGGCTGCTGGAATGCTGACGGCTTCCAGGGAGCACTTAAGCCGACCCGAATCAGGTTTACTTTGCAAGGCCTCACTCCGGGTGCCAGAGGGAGAGGTCTGGAACACTTGGGATCTGATTTTAAAGTACTTTTGCATTGTCCTTCCTCTTCAGATTGTTTTCAGATGTGTGTCAGTTTCAGCCTTTGTGAGACTAACGCCCAATTTATTTAGTTTTGTTCATCTCAGCAGTTTTGGGGCAGATGTCATTTTTGCTTTTTATACGTGTAGCTCTGTTTTGATGTTCCTCTGCAGTATGTGCAGTCAGTAGTATCTGCGTTCTCCGTCTCCATTATAGCTTTAAAAGAGAAGCGTGACACAGAACTCTTTCATTCTTCTCAGTCAAAACTTGCGCTTTATTTTTTAATGCATTTCTGTTTTTGTTGTTGCCCTGTTAGGTTTCTTTCTAAATACCTCAGTAAATGATCTCTTTGACGTCTACTGTTTCAGGTGTGAAGATGCTATCTTGGTCATTTATTTATTCTCAAAGGGTGGAACACGCATCTTCTGTAGAGTGGTGGAAAAAAAACAAGCTCTCTAGTCGCTGTAATTTGACAGGCAAGTTCCCTCAAAGATGAGACACTCGACCAGAGCTTTCTTCTGCTCTAGGACAGCTGGAGAACTGTCAAAGTGCTCCTTACTTTTCATGCATTATTAACATTAACTAAACATGTTTATTTGTGCATTTATTCATTCGTTTGTGTTGATAACAGCCGTTTGGGAGCTATAAACAGAACTCATTGAGCAGATCTGGATAAATCGGCAGGCCATTATTGGAGTGAGACAGGCATCCGCTGAGCCTGGGCTTTACGGGGAGGCTCATTAAGGACAGAGCAGCGTGGAGGAGAAGCGAGCGCTTCACTGGCCTGCATCTCTTTGAACACTGTCCTCCTCTCATGTGCGACATGCTCTGTTCCTCCGTAACAAGACGTTTCTTCCTCGCATGCCATTTTTTTCTTTTCCAATCTTTTTTTATCCCACCGGACAGGAGTGTGGAAAGCTGAGGTGATGCTGCCACAGACCTTTGGATGGAGAGCCGAGACTCGCCACTTTTTTTATTTAGTTGTTCTCCCTCTTTGCGTAGCCCTGTGATTTTGATTGTCTTGTGTTTATACAACACTTAAATAGAGACTTCTAATTGGAGCTTTTGGCACTGTCTCCATGTTTTGTTGAAATGGCCTGTAAGTGGTTGTCTAGCCTGGCAGGCATTAGGAAGGCATCAGACGGCTGAGAAAACGTTCCGACCGGTGTACAGGCAAACACCTGACAAGAATGTAGCTCTCCTGTTAATGAAAGTGCTACTGTTTTACCCCAGCCAAGGCCGTTTGGTTTTGGAGATTAAGCAGAATTGAACTTAAGACTCTTCTAACAATGAAGACTGCATACGTAAGACTTGTGACAGTCTCTAGACTTTTCCCCCCATATTCTGATCATTCTTGAGGGATCTGAATGTGGAGCATAAGGACAACAGATGTGCTCTGTAGCTTGCTTGTAACCTTGACTCAGTTAGGCGTGAAGATGTTACGTGTCGCACTCTATAAGGGTCTACACAGTTCATTACATTAAACAATTCATCCTATTACTCTACTGCAGGTATGCACCATTTAACTACCCTGTTACGTTATGTGAAACAGGACGTTGACCGAAATGGACATTGACCAGACATTACCATAGTCACGTAGTCTTTTAATGCTACTGTAATGTAAATATATAGCCTGTTTTCACAAGTAGATGCGTCAGAGATACCGCTGAAAACATGAGTGGAATGCTGCCATTGTACCATCACATTGTAGGGTTTTTAAAGAATTTCATTGTAAATCATGGTGGAAAATAAGTATTTGGTCACCCACAAACAAGATTTCAGGCTCTCACAGACCTGTAACTTTTTTTCTTTAAGAAGCTCTTCTGTCCTCCACTCATTACCTGTATTAATGGGACCTCTTTGACCTCGTTATCTGTATAAAAGACACCTGTCCACAGCCTCAGACAGTCAGACTCCAAACTCAACCATGTTTGAAACCAAAGAACTGTCGAAGGACACCAGGAAGAAAATTGTAGACTTGCAACCAGGCTGGGAAGAGTGAATCTACAATAGGCAAGCAGGCTGGTGTGAATAAATTCAAACTGTGGGAAGCAATTGTAAGGAAATGGAAGACATACAAGACCATTGATAATCTCCCTCGATCTGGGGCCACATGCAAAGATCTCATCCCGTGGGCTCAAAATGATCATGAGGACGGGTGAGCAAAAATCCCAGAACTACACGGAAGGACCTGATGAATGACCTGCAGAGAGCTGGGGACCAAAGTAACAAAGCTAACCATCAGTAGCACACACTACGGCGAGAGGGAGAGGACTCAGATTCCTGAAGTGCCAGGCGGTGCCCCCCTGCTTAAGCCAGTACATGTCCAGGCCCATCTGAAGTTTGCCAGAGAGCATATGGATGATCCAGAAGAGGATTGGGAGGAATATCATGTGGTCAGATGAAACTGGTTGTGTTTGGGAGGAAGAAGAAATGCTGAGTTGCATCCCAAGAACACCATACCTACTGTGAAGCATGGGGGTGGAAACATCATGCTTTGGGGCTGTTTTTCTGCAAAGGGGACAGGACGACTGATCCGTGTTGAGGGAAGAATGAACGGGGCCATGTATCGTGAGATTTTAAGCAAAAACCACAGTGAGAGCACTGAAGATGGAACGTGGCTGGGTCTTCCAGCATGACAATGATCCCAAACACACCGTTCAGGCAACGAAGGAGTGGCTCCGTAAAAAGCATTTCAAGGTCCTGGAGCAGACAGGAACATAGACTTACAAACACCGTTTACAGCTTGTTACAAAGAAGCAGCGGAAAGTCATACGTACAAACACGAGTACTGTACACAGTCTCCAAACACATCAACATTTTTATTCCCTATTATAATTTATCGGCGTTGTTAAGACCTCGTTGTGAAAGTGAACGAACGCTGACCGGGTGGATGTTAAGCGGTGCATACCAGTATATCACAAACCTGCAGCCGCCCTTGCTTTTAAGACTCACATGGTCCACAGTCTCGATTATCTGTCTAAAACAGAACTCTGTGTATTTTTAAAGGCAGTACTAATGCATCTCAAGTGGCTAGCCGAGTTCTTCCCAGACTCCTTTTATGACGTCCGTGTCTGCTGCGGGTCCTTCTGTATGCTAATGTAAGCTGCGTGCGAGTGGGCCTGCTGCCTGCCTGCTGCTTTTCCTTTTAATTGTTGTATCTACTCGCCATTAATATGAGCAAAAAGGGAAGCTTCTGCAGCGCGCGGCACATCAAAGCCTACCTCCCTCAGTCTTACAAGTTGGCCGTCTCTTTGGAGCGGGAGGCACTGGAGATGTGTGCCGCTACCCGACTGCCATGAGTTTGATGGTCTAATTGTAGCCCCCAGTGGACAGCACAGTATATCACAGAGAGCCTGCTCATCACACCTTTCAACATGGCAGTCACGCTTTATGTCGTCAGACCACAGAACCGGGCGTGGTTAGGAGACCGGCTCTGCGGCATGCGCTTGTTTACATAACCAGGAGCACCCACCGCACACTAGATGAAGGCATTTTTTATATGGACCATACCGCACCGTGACGCAGTGCTTTAGGATGCCCGCACCTCGGCACGTGTTAACGCCGTGGTGCATTAAAGCCGCCAATGACCAGCGTTCCCAACCGCGTCATGACCAGAACAAAGGAAGCGGTGCAAATGCTCACTGTCTAGCGGCACCGCTTCCTGGACTACTACCACCACAGCTACTGTAGCGGTGATCAAAAAAGACTTTCCCGACTTTGAACTCGCGCTCGTTTTTTCGCCTGCGCATCAAAAAGAAATCAATAGACAAAACTTTGGAGCGCATGTATCAGTTTTTCTCTTTCTTTCTTCCCACCTGCCTTCGCCGTTTGTATATTCCGCCACTGGAGTAAAAGTCAGTTAAAAGAGAACCGGTGGTAAAGATGACACTGTTACGGAAGCGCTACACTCAGGGGGGGGAAGCCTCGGCTGGGAGAAATCGGCGGGGGCGGGCACGCTCACCCGGGCGGAGGAGGGGGGCACATACTGTTTTTAGACTTAAATGATAGATAGGTTTGGAGTGCCAAGAGACAGAGAGTCCATTTGAGGATTCAGAGAAGAAAAGGAGTTCTTTGGTCAGGCGTAGTTGTGCTGTTAGGGTTTGTTTTATCCAACTGTGCAGAAGGGTGTGTAGCTGTCTCTCCGAGCTCTTTGAGGCAAGAAGCAAAAAGCACTTCTCCTGTCGTGTTGAGACTCCTGGATGGGCTCTGGCTTTCCGGAGACATGTTCAGGTTTGGCTCAGAGAGGTTTGGAATGACGCATCAGAGAAATGTGGACAGAGTTGCACATCTGACTTTCTGATGCATACTCGCCTTAAGCATCCAGTGTGTGGATGTACATTGCCTTTGATGGGCTTTGAATTCTACAGCCGTGTTGCTGTTAACTCTGCCGTCTCCTAGACGGTCGAGAGCCAAGTAATTAAGACTGTTGTACGGATCCATGTGCATTGAAGTCATCGGCTGTCAAGGGCAGGGTTTTAATTTCTCTGTAATGTACCTGTATGCTATAAAGGAGCCACTCCTGACGCTGTAGAACGTATGAAGGTCAATCTATCGGCGTGTGCGCATCTGTGAGAGATCTGTGCTCTCCGAAAATGAGAGGATGTCTACGCTGAGCGTTCTCACTTTTCAATTTCATTGTTGTGCTTCCTGTTATGAAAGCCATTAAGAAGTGGGGTTCCTTACAGAAAGGGAGAAAAGAAGCTTGGCTTTTTGAAACGTGTCCAAGAGCAGTGTTGAGGAGAGGGGGAAGATAATGATCAGTAAACAGCCCAATAACAGGAACACAAAGAGAAAAGCGCTTCCCTCGCCGTGCGAGCGGCTGATTGATTCCGAGCTGATTTTGTGATGCCTTGGTGAATGCTAAAGGATGTGCTTGTGTTTTGTTCCGTCACAGCTGTAGCTCACTTTTCATGAGCTCAAGTAAGCCCAGCATGGGGTCACATGACCAAGCCCCCCAAAAAGCTTTGTGACATCTGCCCCTGCCATTTTCATCAAAAGCTGAGACTGGGCTTTTGATATTTTGATGTTTTCTTTGGATTCTTCTCTCTCCCTTTAAGGAATGGCGAATTCCTGTGGAATAGGGGATATTGAATGCCATTAGAATGACTAGATTATCATTTTTTATTTTTAGTTTAAGCAATTCGGTGTTGATGATGCACTCTCCATCTTTACCACTGTACTAAGAGCGGCCTGTTGTGGCAGCTAAAGGTTTCAACAGATTAGTTTTCCCCCTCCCTCTCCCTCTTGCTCAGCTCTCCTGCCGATCCTGATCATGACATCATTGGTGCGTGAGAGGTCAGCTGACCTACTGACCTTAAAAAGGTTTGTTTGCCTTGTGTGTACAGTCACACGCAAACGCCTGCACACCTTTGGTAAAACAGCAGGTTTTGTTGATATTTCTTAATATACACCTTTGAAAGGATGAAGATTTTATGTGGTTGGAAATTGTAAGGCCTGCATTTAGAAGTATATTGGGGGGAAAAACACATTTGATGTATTCCACAATGTAGGCACCTTTAAACATTTTTTGTAAGGTCTCAGAACTTCAGTGGACCAAGAGTGCCCAAATGCAAGCATTAAACTTTACTCAAGACTGTAACTGCAATGTAGACTCGAGCTGAAATTTAAAATCTAGAAGTGATCTCACAAATAGTTTTGCTATGTAGTACTCTGTAGTCACTCTATGATGTGATGGTATCACTCTCATGATGGTGGTTGGGGGTGTGTGTGTGTGTGTGTGTGTGTGTGTGTGTGTGTGAGCTATTAAGGAGTTTGAATGATTCCTCCGCACACACTGTTCACTGGCCCTGCAGCCTGGCCAGCTTGTAGCTCTTAATAAAAACCACAGCCTGTAATTGGCCTTAATTACACCCTTTGGGCGTCGTCAGCTCGAGTGTTTCTAAACAAACTGCAGGGTCTGGAGCCTAGCAAGCTGAATCTGCTGCTTTATTCGTCCATCTTACTTTCTGTCTCTCTCTCCCCCTCTCACTCAATCTCTCTCTCCCTCCCTCTCCCCCCGTGTGTGTGCTGAAGCTTATGTTTCTTTCCGAGCACCAAATGTCCCTCAATTATAGAATGATCTGACATTTGTTACCTTTTCTTTTTTTTTTCAAAATGGCACGGCTCTTATTAAAAGCCACGAGCCAGACGAATTGCCTTAGTTGACTGAGGACTGAGTTGGGTCTATGTGTAGCATTAATTATCTACAGTCATGCTCCGTTAATGGAACGTCTTCACAATGGTAGAAATGGTACCATGTTATGGTGTGTGTGTCTGTTTTCTGTGAGTGCTTAGTGCAAAATGTACCTGTGACTCCCCTTTCAGCATTTTAAGAATCAGGCTAAGGATCCTTATTAGTTAGGACTTGTAGAACGTAAGTGGTGCAGGAAGACTCGACTCGCATTCCTGTCTCAGAGTGGATCAGGTGAACAAGAGAGCACAGGTCTTGGTGTTTCCTACCCGCACAAATATGCCTACTATACTCCAGCCTCTGCTCTTAGTCTTAGACGACACTGTAGGTTCTGTTACACGTCTGTTATTTATAAAGTGCTCAGAACGGTATTGTAATTGCCATGTCAAGTTCCACAAAGTGCCATTTGTGCTTTTATTTTATTGATTTATTTTTAACCAGTGGTGTCATGAGTAATGCAGCCTACTGATACTATACGTATACGTCTCAGAAACTAACACGGGGGTAATTTGCTGGCCTGCCACCATAGCAGTGCCTTTTGGGTAGAGTCTGCTATCATGCTGCTACAGTTGGCTGTATCTGAGGGAGGAGAGTCTGGGCCATCGACCAGTGCTCCCTTACATTGGCCTGGGTTTCACTGGTGTCCCCTCCAGAGTGTGAGTGAAATGGGTTTTTAACCCCCTGCTCCCAAGCCACTGTGATACGTATGCTTAAAATAGGGGATAAAATACAAATATAAGTCTGAAACGAACACATTAGATCCCTTTCATTTATATAGATTCCATGCCTGCTTCTCGTGTGTCTTTAACTGTGTGTTTCTGGATCCTACCAGTTGCTGGCCCCCTGGGGCGTCCCTCCGTGTGCGAGGCCGGTGTGTGCAGGTTCTGTGCTTAACACTCTCTGAGTCAGGATGCTGGGTGCTCTTGCGAAGGGCTCACAGGGGTCAGCGCACACAATCGATTGAGGGATTCAGACAAAATTCAATCAGTGAAATGGCAGGGCCAGCACCACTGCTGTAGGCAGGGCCAGGCTGCAGCGCCACTGACCCTGAAACCTGGAGCCGGAGAGGAGAGGGAGAGGGACGGCGAATAATCATGGTTAGAGCGCCTCTCGACGACGGCCGTGCTCATTTAACTGTGCGAGCGGCGTGTGCCGAGGCTTCACAAAGAGTCCAGCTGCCTGCTCTAAGTGCATACTAACCTCCGAGTCGGAGATAATGAGGTGTCGTGGATGCCGATGCAATGTCTCCTGGCTCAGTTTTTCTGTAGCCATGGCAGGGAGCGAGGGGCCGCCTTCAGCGGTTTGCCTCGGCCACTGGGTTTTGGAGGAATCTGGCTTTAAAGCACATTTCTCTAGGCACTGAACGAGGTGTGTAATCTCCAATGCCGTCGGCAAACGGAGTCCACGAAGTCTGTAAGGCTTTCATTTACAGAGGCCTAGTGCAGCCTCCCTCTGGAGGGAAAAGCAGAACACATAATTAAGATGTATGGCTGGCTCTTTATATAGCCATAGCCTTAAAATATAGAGAAGCAGACGAGTCTCCGTTAATCAGCAGCCTGTGGTTACTTTTGGACGACCATATATACGAGAGGGCTCGACGAGTGTGTGTGTGTGTTTTCAATCTCTCAGCAGTCTAAGCAGCATGCTATAAAAGGGTATGGAGTAGAACAGTAGCTCTATGTGCATGGGTCATAGTAAGCCAAGTACAGTGTGTATGTAAGAGAGGGTGTCCGTGTGTCCATGTCCAGGCAGCACCTTGGTCAGTGACCCGTAGCTCCTAGGTTCTGTGTCCGAGCCCAGCTTCTGCGGTAATGTATGCCCGGTGTGGGCTGTTGACAACAGCATGTGTGAGAGAGGTGGCATCCACTAGTGGCCAAGCATGCTTAACTTTGTCATTGGCTAATGATAACTATCCATCAATCATAGGGGGCGGTGCTGGCCAAATGATGATGGATTGAATTAGTTCCTATTGAAACGCTTGGCTAACTGACCAAACCCTGTAATTATGCTGTCAGGAGAAGTGAACCGTCTCAATGAGAGGCTAACCTTAACACATTCACACTCCTGTTAATTACAACGTCCCTCATATGGGCAGATGCACCTCATGTAATCCCTAATCACAAGTGAATTTAGAGTGTGGTTTAGAGTGCCAGGACAGGAGGGGTGTTAAGTATTTGAAATTGAATTACGTCATTATTATCTTTGCTGTTGGTGTTCAAGTTTTAATACATTTTAATAATAATGTGCAGCCTTATGCAAAAAAAATCACCCTGGTTAAATTACTCGCTTCCATTATGTCAAAAAGTAATTTTGCAAATTTAAATTCATAAACGTTTCAATATATTAGAAAGTGAATCATAATGTTTGACGGATACAAATTTGGACACCGTTCCTAGTGAGGTGTTTTTCGATAAGTTCTGGTAATGGTGTATTATTTGCAGAAAAATGTCATACTTAAGTTTGTTCCCTGCAGAGGTTGGGTTCATTTGACCAGGGAACCCAAATGTTTGCTTCAGACTGTATATGACAAATCTTAAAAAAAAAAAAATCCAGAATACTATATGCCTGCAGCTTAAGTGTGGCAAACTAAATATTTATGTTGACTAAAACCAAATGAGATCCCAGTTGTAGTGTACTGCATTGTGGGAAATAAAAATTGGACTGAAGTGTTTTAATTAATTGATTCAGAGAAACTCTGGGAAATGGCTTAATTTCATATTGAGACACATGACTTTGGGATCTTGGCAAACCAATTAACCTCAGCTTATCTCATTAAAAAGCTGCTTTCATGGCCAGG
Organism: Ancistrus triradiatus; assembly: GCA_025084515.1. NCBI lineage: Eukaryota > Metazoa > Chordata > Actinopteri > Siluriformes > Loricariidae > Ancistrus > Ancistrus triradiatus. The sequence goes on along the minus strand of JAJAGP010000351.1, from coordinate 36,139 downwards.
AGCAGAGACTTCTCTGCCAACACAGGACATGAAAGACTCGATTTGTAAATCCCAAACACTGAAAGTAATTGCAAAGGTGGATGTGGAGGGTGGTGATAAAGTGACATGGCTGAACTGAAATTAGAATGAAAATAGGATGTTTGTATGTTAGGAGGGGAATTAAGATAGGACCTTTTAATTGCTTAATAAGATACTGGTTGCTACTCTAAGTAAACATTTCATTTAAATTGAAGGCTGAGATTTGTCTTCTAGCTAAGGTTGTGTGTTCTAATGCATGATGTTTGCTTACTATACCCAACTGAACAACTGCGTTTTGTCTTATATTTGCAGTTTAAAAAAATAATATCGTATTTATTTATTGTAAAGATTCAGAGATTATCTTGATGAGGGGTTTAATTGAAGGGTCTTCACCCTGAGCAGCTGAAAGCGGACACAGGACATTTGAAAAACATTCCCCGGTCACCCTGCACTCCTCCTGGTTTTCCAACCTCATTGAAAGTCCATTAGTGTCAGGCTAGAGGAGATAACTGTCACCATTTAGTTTATTTAGAGATAGGATAATAATTGCTGTGGTTTGACCTAAAACACTCTGATGCCTCAGCCACAACAATCATTATGGCTTGTTTTTAAAATAATTTAACGAGTTAATGGCATTTAGAGATTTAGTGTGTGTGTGTGTGTGTGTGTGTGTGTGTGTGTGTGTGTGTGTGTTATGGGGGAATCAGGTTTACATAACATTGTGAGGACCAAATGTCCCCACGTGGATAGGAAGCTCTGACCTTACCTTGTGAGGACGTTCTGCTGGTCCTCCTAAGGGAAATTATTATTACAAAACCTTTCTTTTGAAAAACAAAAAGACCAAATACTTGCAGTAGGTTACTGAGGTTAGGGTTACGTGTATGTGTAACACTAATTAACTACAGTAAAGTTATGTCTATGGACAATGGAAAGTCCTCAAAGTGATAGAAATGCAAACACAGCCCCAAGTATGGACCTGTAACAGTATTGATCTAGTAATGTTTTCTTCACAGTAACCGAATCCGACCTCTTTAAGCAAATTATAGTGTGTGTGCATCTATGATTTTATTCTGAGAGACTCGGCTACATCATAATAATTCCACTGAGATAAATTTGGGCAGTGTTCAGTGAGCTAATCGAAAGGAGTATGATGGTGAATGCTGAGGATTATCAAATCTATGAGTAATGGAACAGATCTCCATGTGGTCCGTTCAGCATTAAAAATGCCTCCCTTTGTGTGCTGAATGTTACCTTTGCTGTGCTCTTTGACAGGCGTGAGCAGATACTGTAGGTACTTGTCTGAGTGGGGCATGCGGATATTGGAAATGGATTGGGTACGTCGTTCCTGCTCGGTGACAATGGCACCCGAAACCTGATTAGCCTCCATTATAAAGAGTGATATATTCATTCCTCCAATTCTCGGCACTATGGTGGTGCTCTCCACCGCTTCAGTGCCGGGAATGGTCTGCTCCTTTGACAGATAGTAGATATCCCAACTGTTGCTTGTTTGGACATACCTGCCATTCATGACATGGAAAAAACAGACAGCCTAGAAAATACAAAGCAACTAAATAATGTCTAAAGATCAGAAATCAATGGACTGGAGGAACGTGATACGCTCGCTCCTCTCACATTTACTCCATCACTGTGTCATTCCATGGCCACTAATTTTGCTTTTGTTCACTCCCATGGAGATGCAACATAAGTACTCTAAAGCTCTTACCATGTTAGACTATTGGCAAAAATAACCTCTAATAGTACGCCGTAAGTAACAGGCTTATTAAGTTACATGCAAACTGTTGATGTAAATGGAAGGGAAGAAGGTTGGAGAAGGAGTACAGTATGTCAATAATAGCACAACATAACTGAGAGCAAAAGAGCATATCGGATGTATGGCATTAAACGCTGTTTGCATTTTTGTAGAGTTTTTGTATCACTAGTATTAGAAGTTTATGCTTATTGTACATCTTTATAGTCTTATCATACGGCTTTATGGAATTATACATCTGTGTGTGTTGCAACAGCAGCATCAATGTATATTGTAACCATTTATTTCATCATTTTAATACACACACATTATTTTGTGAGTTACTGAAATGGATGGGCACTAGCGGTTAAGATCTCCGGCATCCCCATCAGCTGGAGTTACAATCTGCTATTGTAGAAATGAGGAAAAAACACCGCCCATATGGTTTTGTGTTCCCGGCTGAGGCTAAGATGCAGACAAGGGATAAAAAAGAGAAAGAACTGGTTTCTGGACATTTCTAAAAGATAAATTTAATTTCTTTGCTATTTGGAGGTCTTCTTTGAAACAGCAGTTGTAATGAACACATTCAGAAACTGGAGAATAGATTTACCCTCAGCTTCAAATAAGTCAGCGTTATCAGACTCCGTCATTCGCTCCTTCCTATTTTCGAGCAGCTAATTGATGTTTTTGATGTTGGCGAGAAAATTGAAGAAAATGTCGTGTGCGTGAACCAGAGCGGAAGTTAATAAGATTGACTGTGCTGACGGAATTTACAATGAGCGACGGCTAGGCATAGAGGAGTCTGCTGCAGACTTGCACGTCCATCTTGGTGAGGGATGAAATGGACACCCTGCATGCTCTTAGGCCTTTGTGAGAAGATTGGGAAGAACTGATAAATTCATTTCTTTATTTATGGATTTATTTTTTGCATTTCTTAATTTGGATTTTCTGATAGGTGGCATGAGCAGCTGTGTGTCCAGAGGGCTCCTGCCCAGGACCAGGCCGAAAAATTGGAGGGACGCATCTACCAAGGCTCTTCAAACAATGCTCATTCTTAATGCTGTTTTGAGTTCGAAAAGACATGGCGCTTTAAAAAGGTTAGATTAAGATGTGTCTAGGAGCTGCACCAATATCGTAAGGGTCATTGCATATGTTTGGGTGCTGTGAAACAGAGCTCGGACTCAAATCCCCTTAAATAAAAGGATTGAAGCACCACCATGGTAGCCCCATCTTTAGCCATTTATCGGTCCCGGTCTTTTTTAGGTTTTGTCGATTATTCTTTTTTCACAGACCAATTCAAAAGCTTTTCTGTACCTGTGTGGCAGTAGATTTTTTCAAAAGTATGTATTTGTTGTTTGGAGTCTGGTTAGGTTTAATGGGGGTTCTGTGTTTTTAATTACAATGTGGATTAGCCGAGTTCGGTTCAGCGCTTCTGATTATTTTTGCCAGCCTTTAGGGGAATGGACTAAAACCGCAATACGGCCAGTACCCCCAAGCGGTCGTCTTTTTGAAGACACCGAAAAAAGTGGACTCCACCGGCGCTTGGCCCTCCGAGGATCCAGAGTAAGGGACATTATTCTCCAACTAGCCAATTAATTCCACCGGCAATGATCGGTTAGCGCTTCTTCTTCCCCCAATCACACCACCCGCCCTGCGCTCACCATTTGAAATGCTAACACAATGAAATATTTTCTATTGGTCGGTGTCCCTTGGCTAAGCCACTGCCGCGGGCAGAGAATTTCATCGACTGATGAGACCAGAGGCAGACGCGATAAAAAGGTTACCTGTACGTGACATACATTCCAAATGGGCAGCACCACCTTGAACTGGAAAGTTCTGTAACTTTTAGTTGACTTTTAATCGCTAGCGTGGCAGCCCTGTTGTGGCACTTAAGAATGAAGTGCATAAGGCTGACTGTTGTTGTATATTTAACACAAGTTCTGCATCACACTGAGCATAAAATATAGGACATGGGCCAGAAAGTCTAATGCTTGTTTGATTAATTGTCGTTTAGAGGAAGTGGTGCTTTTCTGGCAATGCTGGAATTGCCTTCAATAGTACCAGCTAAAGTGTTTAACTTTAGTTAATGTTGCCCAATTATAATGAAAATGCTGATTGTAGTAGTTGTAGTAGTAGTAATAATAAGTGTTATTATATTTTTACATGTTATAGAATTGTGTTGGTGTTTTTTGTTTGAGAAATGTAGCTAAGATCATCTTAGAGAGATCATGATTTTGGCATTTGCTCATTTAGCTTTAGCTGCGTGCAATTGAAGTAATGATTTTGGAACGTGTAAAAATCTTAACATTAAAAAAAAATATTGTTTTTAATTAGTTATCACAGGCGTGTTACATTTAGATCCCCCGTTTCTCTTTGATCTGAATGCAGTGATGCTGCTGAAGCCGGTCTGTTGTGTTTCAGTGAGAGGAAAGCAGGATTATTGCAGTTGTCACACATCTGCACCCGAGGGCTGAGTAAGAGGGAGCCTCACAGTAGCAGGGAGGAGAAACCGAACCCATTCTCAAACTGTTGGTTAAAGATGGGGCAGATTACATTAATGGTGTGATACCCCCAACTGCCCCAGAGCAGAGCCAGCAACATATAGACACACCTGCACCCTACAGCACACACACACACACACACACACACACTGCTGTCTACAAGGAGCAAGGCAGGTGGCTCCCAGTGGCTGCGGCTTCATGACAGCATGCCATTAAAAATAGCAGGCCTGTTGATCAATCCAGCCGGCGTGACAGCTTTGCCGCGAGGCCTGGCTCTTTGAGCGCTTGTGCCGCAGCAGCTCCCGCTCCCTTTCTCCTCACTAATTGGTGAAAGTTATTCTATATGCTTGTGGCACTGGGCTCTTTTTCCTTTTGTCGACTTCTCCTTTTTCTCCTTCTCCTTCTTCCTCAGCTCTTGCCTCGTCTACTCCCATCAGTACACGGTATTTTTTCGGCACAATGGAAGTGATAACTTTTAGTTAGATATTGCAAGTGGGTTAAATATGATGTGTGCCGGAGGCACTGTTCGTTCTGCCTCACTCTTGCCCTCTTCTTTAAAAAAAGATTCTCAATGTCGGGTATTGACACTGATTCATTTGAACATACCCCCCCCCCCCCCCCCCCCCCCCCCCCCAAAAGAGCAGCATGCCTATTTCATTGGCAAACGTTAGGCGAATTAAATTTAAGGCGACTGATGCACTCCCGTTCATCAAATTCTATTTGAAAACTTTTTTTTAATACAATGGCTTTCTGTTGTTCTTATAGTAACTTATGTTTTAATTTTACTCCTACAGAATTAAAACTCGTATTGAACACATTTCAAAACGCATAGTAGAAACTGAGAAGGGTTCTGAACTGAGACCTGAAAGAAATTTTCCAAACAGTTTCTCATTTTTGCTCATCTCTGGTCCCCTGTCAAGTGTTTCAAACCCACCCCCCTGTCTTCTGTCTTCTATTTGTCATCTGTTTAGACTCCTTAATTACACAGACATAACGTAGCATTAACGTTGGGTACCGTGGAAAACTCCTCTCACAGACAGCGTCCTCTCTGTAATTAATTTAGTTGTTAATATTTGATATTTATTTTAGGCTCTTTTACGTCCTCTGTTTACAAAATCACTTGTTGAAATCCGTTTCGTAGCCGTTTCTTAGAGATCTGTGTGAAAGACAAATAGAAACCAGCAAGACTGCTGGTTGAATTTTATGAAATGCAGTTACATGAAGCCTACAGTGAGTTATTTCTAAAATAGTTTTTTATAATAGCTATATAAAATTATTGGCTGACGTGTGCAGGTATGTTATTGTTTTATGACATTATTTAAAGTGTCTCCACCCAGTGGCACCGAAGAGGCCGTAATGTCGATTGTGAAGATAGTAGGTTCACATGGTTACATGGGGTTAGTATTTGTTTGTCTTCTTGTTTGAGAACAGTCTTTCTATGCAGAGCTTCTTATATTTGAATTGTAATGCAAACACCTTCAGACGCATGTGGACGATCTCGGCTGTGCGTAGGGGTTTAGTGCCTCGGAGCTATGTGTTGGAGGAATCTTTACGTTGTGATTGTTTGTAATCCTGTGTTAGAGCTTCAGTTGATGTACGCTAGGCGTAGTACCGACTGGTTCGGGCGATGCAGGAGATGAGACGGAGCTGAGGCTGAAGATCGGGCTCGGCTCAGAGACCTGCTGAATGGAAGAGTGAGGAGAGGAATGGGGGCTTCTTTTAAAGCTCCCTCTCAGGCTCTGAAGTGAGGACAGGATCAAAGCAGCTTGTTTTATATGGCTTGTGCAAGACTTTGAAGTCCCCGAGTCACCTACAGCACTCACTTCATCAAGTTCACTAGTGTCTTAATAGCAGATCAATAAGTTTCAAAGTTGGGGAGTTAATTTGATACTAGTGCTGATGTGATCATGCTGGGCCGGCAGCCGCTCGCTTGCTCGCTCGCTCGTAGCGCTCGCTGCCTTTCCTTCCACCTCTTCTTTGCGCGCACACACACACACATGCGCACACAGCATCTATTTAAGTCTCTCGGTGTGCATTAACAGGCGGCATCTTTTCATTTCAGACCGCACTTCCTTAGCTGACACTGATTCATTAAAATACTGCCAAGTAGCAAATAAATAAAGAAATAAATACAGCTGTGGAAATTCAGTGTTTTGTATATCACACAATTTCAGGATTATGTACATTTTCTATTTTTCAGAAGTCCATGTCGTTTCTGCGGATGCTCTGCCAGTACCGATTTTAATTTCGGGCATATATATTGTCAGCTATTTTGAAAAAGTCAATTGAATAATGACTTCAATAAAATGCAAGAAATCCTTAATATATTGCATTCATTCTGTATTATGTCTAAAACTGATATGTAAATCATTTATATAAAATAATACTATATTAGGTTAAGTATCAATTGTTCCTGGGTGTGATTATTTTTGTAATTGTTTATTATTCTTTTGGAAGCACTCAGATTTTAACAGTGTGCCTTTAGAATTCTGCGAACGTGTCATCTTCTCTGTTTGATATTAAATTGCACAATTTCATTTTTGACATACTCTCGAACCCAGTACAGTATGTTCTACTGTCGTCTCAGGCGATATAAAAATTAAATGGTGCAAAAGACTGAAAAAATATCCACGACGCCGCAAAAAATACAGATCGCACGATTGTCGATGTTCAAATGCAAAAGAAATGGCAAAGAAAAACTGAAAGAGGCTCTTAAGCCGCTTTTCTTACTTGGCCGAGGAGCCGTGTTGCTAACCCCGAGCTGGCGGCCTCGGAGCGGCACCACCAGAACAAAAGCCCAATTTAGTGTGTTCATCTGAGGGTGCTAATGGTATTAGTGGAGCGACAGGGTGGTCAGCAGGAGCGCGGAGCTCCAAGGTGAAGCCGCAGCTTGACCTGCAGCCGCACCGATTCACTGCTCCGATGGCATTAAAGCCGTCGCATCTGTCATTTCTCTGCCCCCCTTCTTCTGCTGTTTATGTGCTTATTTTTGAAGAGGAAAGAAAACAAAAGAATTTATTGAATCTTTAGAATCACGGCTATTCTCAACGTGTGGTGTGAGCAAAAGCCGCGACAGATTCGCTGGTGGTGAGGTTCAGTTGCTGATTTGAGTCTTAGTGCTGGTAGTCGTCTCAAGGAAAGAACAAAGTCGGTTTAAAATATTTGCATGTGTCTGTGTGGGTTCTAGCGGCATGCGTGTGCTGTCGGTGATGATGCGTAGTAGAAATTGAGTAGGATAAATGGCACGTTACTTGGAGAATTTGTCCGGGGTGCTGTTTAAGGTAAGGGCGTCTTTTATGGTTGCATATTGCTGAGATCATTTTTATTTGGACCTAATTATGGGGTGATGAGAACCATGAGGGTTAATTGATTAATGATTTCAGTGTGGACACTGCTAAATAAACTGGTGTTATTAACAGTGTGCCTGACTGTGTGTGTGTGTGGGATGTGTGAATTTGTGCTCGTGGCCACGGTGAGGAAAGTGTTTGCGGTTGGGTTTAGCGCTGTCTGTGTGGTCCGGGGCGGCCGCGCTGTGCCGCGCGCACTCGCTGAAGCAGACGTAGCCGGCCTGGCGTTTGAGAATGAAGACTTTTTGTATTAATTCACAAGCAGTGTGTCGGATACTCCATGTTTACTGCGTGTGTGTCTCTCATTGCTTATTTCTTCCAATGATGTAATGCATTAGGTCTTAAAAAAAGAAAGACTATGAAATGAAATTGCATCTGCCCATGGTTACACAGGGAAACAAAAAAAAGACTGTCTTAGGAAATTTGTTCTCGAAACTGTTTTCAGCCTGCTTATCAAAACTAGCCAGAAAGACAGGTCAGGGTACTGTTTTTTTTCCACACACAAAATGAAATGGTGAATCATTAAAAGTCGATTAAACTGGTTTATTATCTCCTGAGAGGCACCTTAAGATGATGGTGTCTTTTTCTTAAATTGTCGAAGGCAAAAAAAATCTCACAGATTTAGTCCCTGTCAGTCAGAAATAATTGTGTGCTTAATCTCGTCCCTGATGGATGACTTGGAGTTCAGCAACGGGCCAGCTCCAATGACAAATACAATATTAATATTCATTAACTGCTTTGACAATGCTAATTTTGATGCAGTAGTAAAGGGCCTTCCAAAGTTAGCGGCCAAAGCATCAGAGCTGCGCAAGGTGGCAAGATAATTTGTGCCGGTTTACAGTGCTGAGAGCGTTTAAAGTCTTAAACAAAAAAAAAAAAAAAAAGAAAGAAAGCTTAGGTACCACAATCGAAATAAAAGAGAAAGGGAAAAAGTTCAGACGCATTGGAAACCAGAGCTGCGGAAGTAATACGATCAAGAGAGCGCTTCGAAAATCTGACACCTCCGATGCTGCGTCTTTGAGCAAATATTTTTCTTTTTTTTAAAAAAGAAAACCTTAGCGCAGAAAAAGGAACGTAACATGGTAAGTCAGCACATTCTCAGTTTTTCTTTAATCTTTTTGATCTTTTCAATTATCGCCATTTGAAGATCAATGGTGATTTTTTTTTCCTGCTATGGTTAAAAGGCTCACAGCGGTGGCATGGTGTTTGGTCGGATCACGGCTTTAAGAGTGGGCTTCCTCACTTCCAGCCATCAGTTGGCCAGACTTAATTTTCCCATTGCTGGCGGTTCAGAATCGGCGTGCCTTGTTTTGGTTGTCAGTTTTTATCGCGTCTCGCTGTTGATTTTGAGCTATTTTTTGGATGTTGCTTCTTATGACTCGCGTGCTCCTTTTTGCTGCCGTTGTCTTGCGGTGCTGTGACTCTGATGCAAGTTAAAAAGCTTAGTGTGCTTACATGTGCACAACTCTTTTGTTGATAAATGTCAGTTAGTCCTTTTTGTCTGCTTCTGATGGCTTGTGTCCCCACATCAAAATTGCACGGAGGGGCGAATGCGAGTGTGGGGCGTCGTGGCGAACTGTCCGCAGCTAGACTCGCTCCGAGTCGCATCGGATTATTCGCTCTGACTTTTTCTGCTCTCCCTTTTTCCTGCTTTTGTGCTTTATTTTAACTGATGCTTTGAATGGAGTGTGGCGTTAGGGATTAATGACATGACAAGGGACACCCTGCTGCTCGAGTTTAGCCAAGTTAGGACAACTCCTATAGAAAAGGCTCGGGCACCTTTATGCGCGGCGAAGTGCGGAGACCAGGAGGAAGCCTCGCTCTTCCGCTCGTCCACTTTTTTGTTGTTGTTGTTGTTCCTTCAACTTATCAGAGAAAGATGGACACAAAAGGGCTTATTAAAAGGATATGAAGATGAGCGGAGGGGAGAGAGAGGGGGATCTTCTCTCTCAGATAGCGAGTGAGGGAGCAACGAAGCGGGTTCACTTCCATGTGCCGCCTGCCGAGGTAAGATCCGGCAGCCCCGGGACCGAAAGCGTAACTCCCAGCACTGTAACGGACTCTGGACTTGGCTGAGCGAGCGGCCGGTGTGTGTTGGGGAGAGTTGTGTTATCGGCGGAGGCGATCAGGGCTGTCGGGCTGCTGCAGATGAGGTGCTGCCCTCCAGTGGATTAGTGGATGACATGGTGAGGTGTATGTTGTAGTCAAAGCACTACAGTGAGTGGCGGCATGCTTGTTTTAACCAGGAACCGAGCAGCATCAGGACCCCATCTCGTATAGAAAGCTTTTAAATGGTAAGACTTCATATTTTAACATGATATTTATCCACTTATTTGAAAGGATCTCCTTATTTCTGTCATTTTCTTTTTTTTCTGTGGTTGGCAGATGTATTTTTTATTTTTTGTGACTGAGATTTTGCAATTTATATCATTTAAGTTGACTGTGACAGCTTGACAACATTCAATAATGAACGGCCGCTCTGTTTGATTGCCTTGTCTGGCACACTTACCTAGCTTTTTATGAAGTCAACAGGCAAGCTGGAAGGTCTGAAGATAATAAATCATATTTGTAGCAATATTTAGAAGACAATAAATCGTATTTGTAAGAATAAATTTTTTTTATTAGCAAACTTGTAATTATAATTGAACTTGTATAGTGCAAATAACAAATTGAAGATGTTTCCATGAGAAATCGCTTGACATGGTTTTATTTGTTCTATTTTATTGTATTACTTGAAAATATTAGGTCTATAAAATAATTTAACTCAATTACAATTATCATTTATTGAATTACAATTATTTGGAATTCTTGGAAAATATTCTCGTAGGATAAATGAAGAAATTAAAAACTGGATTCTTGAAGAAATGTTTTGAGGGATAACTGAAATGACAAAAATAGTATTTTAAACCAAAAGAAAAGGATAATAATAATAAAATTGAAATGTTAACGGGATAAATAGTTTTAAACAAATAAACAGTAATTCTTTAATTGATGAAAAGGTGCCTTGATAATTTAGACACGACTCTCTTCATTTAGAATTTCTGTATTCTATCCGTCCTTACATGCTGTTGTGTGTTTATGACATTTCTAGCCATCAAATACCTTTTTTTGATGTGTGATTATTTGGCTGTTGGTAATAATTGTGGCGAGTCATTTTAGGGTGATGGTCAGGTTGACGGGCTGATTGCCGAATTAAGGGTTGAGGAGGTCCGCGCTAGTGCCGGTGTCAAATGGTTGAATAAAGGACGTTAGCGGCCGTGCTGCTGCTGGCCCTTTATGGTCAAAGTGTGACCACTGCTTTTGTGTGCTGCATGTGTAAGACCTTCTCTGGGCTTAGGCTGGGTATTAAGGAGCCCTCAAAAGTTCTCCGAAAGAGAGCTGGCTAATAAGCCCAAAAAGAACGCGCTTTAAAAATTATAATTTGCTATATTATGCATAGAGTAATTTAAGAAATCTATTAATTGCATGAATGGGCATTCAGATATATTTCGATTTAATTTCTATCTAAGAAGTTAAGTAAAATAAATAGCGTCTCATTGTGGTGTGAATGGCAGTGATAAATAATCACCATCCTGTATAGAGAGAACGTGCACACAGGTGCCTCTGCTTATTTTGAGGATTTATTCCAGAACGAAAGGCAAAAAACCAATATGGTTGGTGCACCGGAGGCCAAGACCTTCTGTAGACAGCTTTTAGACATGGAGAGGTCAGCAGGTGTTAAGCACAGGATCGTCTTTATTCTCTTCTTCCTTTTTAAAAAGCAGGGAACAGCTAGAGCTCAAGTCTGAGTCAAAGTGCAGACAAACATCTTTCTCCATATTGTCACCCCCAAAAAGCTGTTAAGTGACTGGATGAGATGCATTTGGCTGGTTTTGTTAGTGTTTTTTCTTTCACTCTGATTTTCTATTTCTCGTCTTCACTTGCATTGCTGTGAAGGCAAGTCGCTGGTTTTGGGGGCGTCCTGGAGGCACAGACGCTCGAACCATTTAGACATGCACACAATTCTAAAATATTACATTTCTTTTTTGATATAGAGCATCTCTTCCTGCAAAGTTTCTTTGCTTGTGAGAATACCTGGTTGAACTGCTAGACTCTTACACAGGCTTCTTGTCCCCTTGCTTTCATATGATCATCTAACCATTCGGTCTGCTTACGAAGCTGAGCTGATTGCTTACTTTCTTAGGCGAAACGGATTAAGCTGAACTGAGATGTATGAACGTGCTGCTTGATGTTTGATTAGACTGCTGAATATGGGCCTGACATGCCAGCGTGCTGCAAAACATGCGTGCATGTTTGTAAAATGTGCCTGGTTGTTGAGGGACACCCATGTATCCACTTGAGCTTTGGAACAGAAAGCAGGGTTGAAATAGAAAAAAAGGAGAAGGGAAGAAGAAAGGAGGCGTGCAGTTTGTTGGCGGCTGTAGTGAGGAGAGCAGTATCGTGGAGGAGAGGGGAGGGGGTTGTGGTTATGAACCTGAGGGAAGGCCTGGCGTTAGGGCTGGATGAAGAGGCTGAGAAGAGAGCAGCGCTGCCCTGCAGCTTCTCTCTGCTCCACCCGGCTCACTGCTGGCCACTCTCACTCCCTGCCTGGGTGAGTATTGGTCTATAGGACCCAGGATTTTGTTTCGTTACGGCTGTTTTTGACTCTGGATGCCTATGCACATGGGAGCGAACCAAAGAGGAGTATCATAGGGCAGGTTTATGAGATCAGTGTATGTGTACCTGGCTGCTAAGAGAGGTTGTGTCACAGGTAAACAACGTGCCATAATGTCATTTTCAATAGGCAAATGTATTGGTAAATGTATTTGTCATTGATTAATATCTAATAAATTATCTGTCATCACTAATTTATAACGGCAAATGTGTTTATGCAGCGATCTCGCTTGTGTTGTACAAAAAAATAATTTTGCATTGATTTACTAAAGAAATAACAAAATATCATATTCCCCAATAATATTGGTGTAACATATTAAGGATCTACATTTAAAATAAAGTGTATTTATTTCATGAAATATCCTGAATTTGAAAAGAATGTCTAGATTTTATTTATATTTCAGATGTTATTTTCACACCCACACAATCTAATCTTTTGTTTTTTACGTATATTTATTTTGCAGTACTGTGCAAAAGTCTTAGGTACCATTATATTAGACTTACCATTGTTGACCATATATAGTCATGTATATGACCATAATTTCTGTCTCTTTATTAGAATGCACCCAGAAAATACAGGACATTTGTATGCTATTTAAAAAGCTGTCCAAATAAAAGAACAGCTTCTGTAAGCTAAAGTGGGAATTATTTAGTGTGATCTCCCCTTACACTTGACCACTAGCAGAATATGGAAGCTTCATCAGGATGCCAAATTGACCCTACAGTCCGAAGAAGCTTGATCATGAACATTGGAAACAGCCAACTTCTTCGTAAGGAGAACAGGGAGGAAAAGCTAAGATATGCTAAAGCTCACAAAGATTGGAATGAAGATCAGTGGAGCAGTGTTATTAAGTCACAAATGTCTGGGTCCAGTCACTAAGAATACATTATATATGGTCATTCATTATACCATTGCTAAAACAACACATGTAATGGTGGCCTATGACTTTTGCACGTACTGTATAATTATAGATAGCAGTTTATATATTAACATTTATACAATGGACAAAAACATGCTAACATGCTGTTAACTAGAATGTTTATGATGAATATCTGACTTGACCCAGAACGCCATGTAACTGCGTAACCTGTAGGCATTACATATTAATCAAATGTTCGTGGTTTTACATTGTGCTTTATTTCAACATACCAAACAGCTCGTATCATCTCCCACAGGCAGAACTGTGCATCTGACACTTGTATCTGTGGTTTGCGCCCGTTTATGCACCGTGTCCCTCTGTGCACTTGGATGCGAGCCACTGGCACGCTCACTTTTTCAGTTCAGGACTCTGGCAGCATTTCCTGCCAGCTCTGGAATTTGCAGGCCTGAGAATCTCCTATCCATCACGGCGCTGTCAGCCCCCACCCAAACCCAGCCACAAGCTTACCACAGCTCATTAGGGCTCGTGGGCTCTCCTGACAACTCATCAGATCATGACATAAAACGGGGAGAAGCGCTTGGGCCCCTGGGGGCCACAGGGTCAACACCTTCACATTTAGACTTTAGATTGCTGTGCAATGTGTCACTGAGCAGAAGTGCAGTACCAACAGCATCCCTCAGACCCCAGCATAATCTACTGCTGCATTTAAGCATTTAAGCCAAGTAACACCTGATGTTTTCAGTCTGAGCTCAGAGCTAATCTTTTTCCACCTGTACTCGGTCACAATTGGTTTAGGTTATGAGTATGTAAGGGACAGGGCTCGACTGACACTGCATTGAAGTGAGTGTAACGTTCACGCCTGCCCACACTGGCCATTGTAGCAACCCGGCCTTTTGTAGACACCTCTAGGGTCATCACCCCAGGAACCGTCATTCGCATTAATTTGGTAGAACTGAGCAGCAGGACTCTTAAAATTCTTTTGCATTTATGAAAGCCAATTAGTGTTACATACATAACTTACAGATGGTTAATCTACAATTGCTAATTGTCTTTCAGCCTACCTGGTTGTGATTGAAAATGCTTGAATATTAACAGCCACGCATTTATGATAAATAAGAGCCCAGTATTTTCTTTACTCCTATCTGAATTCTGAAGTAGGGTTGCAAATGTACAGTAGTTGTGGTGTTTGTGTGCAGAGGTAGCGTTGGTGGGGTCTATGCTGTGTGTAGGTGGTCTTTCTCACTTCCCACTACTGCTAGAGACAAGTAGCCATGTCTGGATGAACAGTGTGATGCTGTCCTATAATAGCAGAAGGATCAATATGGCAGGGCTTTATTATCGGGCCTTAATGACATTGAATAGTACTCGATGAAGAAAACGTTTGGAGGATCTGATACTATATTATATGAGAACTGATTGTTCACCTGCCCTGTCATTTCACGATGGGGTTGTTTTGTGTGTGTGAGGTATTGATACTAAAAAAAAAAAGTTTAAATAGTGAAGTGAAGCCAGAGAACAGAGGTAATGCATTAAAATATTTCAAGCATTATGTATGGTAATTCGTGGACCTAACTATGAAAGATTAGCGAAGTAAGAAGGCTGATATTTAAATTGTATTGCAACTCAGCTCTACCTCTTGGGGGGTTTTAAGGTCGTAATTTAAAGTTTTTTGGCCCTCTGTGGTTTCTGGCCTTGTTACAGTGTAGAGAAAGCATAACTGGCAAGCGCAACAGATAACCAGAATGGCAGCCTATTATATGTGGGGCTGTGGTGGGTTTGAAAGGGAGCCTGTTAGTCCCGCAGTGACTGTGATGTAAATCATTTGGCTTGTCTCTTGCTGAATGTGGCCGCAGTAGATAGCCATTTGGAATTGTCTCTCAATGGAGAGCTGTGGACAAAAGAACTCATTTAAATGGCTACTAAAGCCTTTCAGCAAGAGAGAATTGACAACATTCTTTCACATCATTATAGAGGGGGAGGTTATGGGGACCGGGGCATTGCACCCTCAATGGCAAACTCATCAGCTGTGTTTGCCGGTTGTCATTACCCCATCTTCCTCTGGCTATGGGATTTTTTAAATCATCTCTACGATTTCCAAATTTAACGAGTTGGTCGGCGTTGTTCCTCTGGTCCTTATTTCAGTTTTTCTTCTGTCTTTCGTACTAACTCTCCCCAGCTGTGGCTATGTTCAGGAACCTGAATGAGTCCCTAGAGCCCCTTTCTTTATCCCAGCAGCTCTGCTTAGTTCATTAATCTTTCATTGGGAATATGGTGGAGTGGAACACCCACCAGTGCTCAGTGTGGCCCCTTTCTCACTAACTTGGTCCTGGGCTGAGGGACCCTGTCTAAAATGCCTTAACCAATCAGATCCAGGCTGCAGTCAATTTGAGAAATGTTCAGACTTGAAGAGATTAGAACTAACAAAAGGATGGCTTGTGTCTGCTTTTACAAAGCCCGTACAAATGGTCACCACTATTGTTTTATGTTTGCCTTTAAGTATGTTCTGCCAAATCCTAGGGTTAGGGTTCGAGTAAGGTTAGGGGTAACCCCAACCCCTAACCCTAACCCTTCTTGTCTGAATTTGACTTAATGTGGTCAAAAGGAGAAAATGGCAAGATTGTACATGTCCTGGCTGACACACTTCTTTGACTAAGCAGACTCCACAGTTCCTCCAACTGCAGCCAGGCTGCCTGTAGTCTCAGTTCTGACCTTTGCTGCTAATCAGCTGAGCTTAGCCTCACCACACAGTGTCATAAAGATGAATAAAATGATTGTTGGCGAAATAGAGGCAGACTGTAATTTGTGTTCAGGCTGTGGTGGGGCCTGTCTAATCTACAGCATGGTCATAATCTGGTTAGGTAGCGTGTGCTGGGAATCTACTAATACCAGGCTATGCTTCAGCACCCCTCTGCTCAACTGTATTCTTGGGTAATTGAAAATGGGGCCTGTGCCACTTAGGAGCACAAAGAGCAGATTACATAGCTAAAACCAATTTGGCTACAACACAGAAATGGATTTTCTCGACCTCCCCACCCCATGTTTTATAAAGCAAGCCCTCCCTAAATCCAGAGCCTGGAGGAAGAGAATGGGAGGGGGGACAGGGATGTGTCGAGAGCTGTGGGTATGAGCCAGAGGAAAGGAGAGCTGAGAGGGAGAGTGAGATAAGTAGGAGACTGCGGGCTGCTGCTGAAGTGTGTTTGGATTGGCTGCCATTTTGTTTATTAGGTGGTTTCTCTAATTGTGTGTGTGATGATAGCTTTGGGCAAAGCCATGGGTGAAAGGGCTGTATTGTGTATCCAGCAGCCTTGGGGACTGTTTTCGGTGTCAGATGTCTATTTCAATATCCTATGGTTAGAAGCTTACAAGTGTTTTTAATTTCAACCCACAATACTCTCAACACAGGCCTGCGGTTGGCCTCAACATGCTTGATTTGACAGTGCTTTTGGTTGCTCTTAATTTGATATCATAGCATTTTCTTGGATCTTGTCAAGGGATGTTCTGAACCATTACTTAGTATTGGTATTGTGGATTTTGCTGACCTGTGGTGGTGGAGCAGCACTGGATCAGATTTTATGACATTTAAAGATCGATACACTGGTGAATAAACTTTATTGGCACAACACAGACACAAAATATATCTATTACTCACTCTGCCCAAGTTTGTAGAGAGTTGGCTTATGAGTGGCATAGTGTTGGTATCGGTCATGATTCATACCTTTGATATCAGTATTGAATGACAAATTTTAATCTTGACACTGAGGCATGATTTTGACATCTCAGGTTTTTTTCTCGCCCATCTCTTTACAGTCTAATAAAGTCCCGGTGGTACAGCACCCTCACCATGTGCACCCGCTTACGCCTCTGATAACCTACAGCAATGAACACTTTACGCCCGGGAACCCGCCTCCACACCTACAGGCAGACGTGGACCCGAAAACAGGTAGGATAACAGCCATGTGCATTCTCTACCCCAAATCAATGCCCACCTTGTAACAAATGTTAAGCTTTCAGCAGCACCCTGGTCCTCTGATGGTCAAAGCTGATTTGATGCTCAGTGGAGCCTTAATGTCTGTTAGAAGTGGTGGTACTTTATGTGGAGTGTGAGCACAGATTAAGTCCTCAGGAAGTTTTAGCTTACCGAAGGTCTGCGTCACCATCATGACTCCAGTAGCAAATGGCAATTAACTTACTTCTGGAAGTGTTTGGTATAGTTTTCATATATTTGTTGGAGTCATTAAGTCGATTTGTTTTCCATTAGCCATTAGGTCAGAGTCATTGCCTTCTAGACAGTTTTGTAGTTGTTTAGTCTTTTTATTCCCAGATTTGAAAAACGAACCCTTTAACTTAAGTGTCAGTGTTGTTACTGTTTGAAGTTCATACCATAACCATTGTTAGAGATCTGAATAGATTAACTTCTCTCAAATTCTGCAAGTTTTCAACTCTTGACAAGGCAGCCATTGACTTAAAAACACAAAAACTGAGGTTTGGCCTGAAATCCTATGCTAATTCACAAGCCTCCTGCAGCACACAGTGTAGCGCTGGTGGTTTTAACTTCCAAAACACAATTATCACACATTATTAACCCTCTGACTTTGCGAAGAAATGTGACACTGTGCTGCTTTTGTCTTGTTCTTCTCTCTGCAGTACTTTGTATAGCAGCTCCCCCAAGCTTTGATCAGAATGTTTTTTCTAGCAGGCTATGTGTACGCCCTGTCTCCCTGTCCCCTTTCATGTGATGTTGATTTTGTTCTGCCGTACAATTTAACATTCAAACTTCACGATGGAATATTATTGTAACTGGATAATATTATTGTTTTCCGCAACGTGCCTCTCTTAATTTGAATGTGTTTGCAGGAATTCCAAGGCCCCCTCATCCTTCAGACATATCTCCCTACTACCCTCTGTCGCCTGGCGCTGTAGGCCAGATCCCCCATCCGCTAGGATGGTTAGTACCACAGTAAGCACAACGTTTTATTCCTCTTCATTTTTCTTACCGTGCTTTCATCTGCATGCGGTCTGTTGATTTTTCCTGTTAGCATTACCGAATATGTAATGGTCTGTAGTAGTATATTGCAATCACTGTCATTTGTTTATTCGTGGCGAAGTTACGACCTTTGAAAAACCATCATTTATTAGACAGATGCCTTGGTGTTTTAGTCTGTGGCTCTCATGGCCTAATTTAAAGTTTCGGCTAGTTGTGCTGTGCCTCATTAAGTGTCTGTGGTGTCACGGCAGCTTTGGACTTCTGCTTGGTCACATAAAAGCGCTCTCCCGCTATGCATTTTATACATTAAAGTCATGTACCTCTGAGGACCACATCAGTGAACTGTGGCTTCTCTGCTGAACCCTACATCGCTTCTCCGCGTCAAATTATATTTAGCATTTCTCTGTATTGTCCGATTAGATAAATGAACTGTGATTGCCCGTATTTTACCCATAATTCCACATGGGGGCTCTCCCCTGGTAACTCTTGTCAACACTTGTTAATATGACAAAAGGCTACAAATTAAGCTCTGTTAATTTAATGTTTTCTCACCGTGATCTAAATACCGAGAGAGGCCCCAAGCACAGCCGTGGCTCTTTGATTTGCTGCACTTTATTTTGGTATAAATTTACATTCATTATTGTTTGTCTTTGGATGTGTAGACCTCAATTAACGTGATGGCTCCATTAAAGGGCCTGGCGCTTCGTCTTTAATTATCACAACAAAACACCTAGTTCCAGCTCAGGGAGAGGGGCCTCCGTTGACACCAAGCATGGGGTTATGAAATTTAATTAGCAATTCCTATCAGATTTGAGGAATTCAAATTGTTCAGAGTTTGGTTCCCTTTGATCGTCGCTCTGCAATCCCCTAGATTTTTGTTGTGATCAAATGAATATGAAGCCGCCTGCACCGAGAGAGCGTTTTTCACCCCTTTTTTCATCCCTCCCTTTACCTTCATCCCTTCTTTTTTCTTTTTTTTTTTTTCTCAGGCAAGGTCAACCGGTTTACCCAATCACAACAGGAGGTTTTAGACACCCCTACCCAACTGCCCTCACTGTCAACGCATCCATGTCAAGGTGAGTTGCACCTTGGGACAGCGCACACGGAGAGAATATTAGTTAGTGCACGTCAAATGTTCTGTACACTTTCCCTTAAGGAGAGGCTGCTCATGCTTCAATGTTCAAAAAGACTGATCCCAGCACGCTGCTCTCTATTTAAAAATTAATTATTGTTATAATTTTATAATGAGATCCCTGAAGAGCGTTTATCCCTGATGAATGGTAGGGGATGAGACAGAACTGTGAATGTTTTGCTGCCTCACAATAAATAAGTAAAGGAATCCATTCCTGAGCAGCAAATGTTGTTAAGGCAAGAGCTTTATGGGTTCTGTTACTGCTCAAGATCTGGACATAAACAGTCCAAAGGGAACATTAAAACTGTTGTGTTTTTGTATATGCATGTGTGAGAAATGGATAAATGAAAAGTATTGTTGTTTTTGTTGTTACTGTCAACACTCAATGGTCAGTTGTTGTGAGAGGTACGAGGGATTAACTGTAGATGACACATCCTAAGTGTGTTTTTATACTTCTACATAAGCCTCCGTCGTCCTTGGATACGTCACATCGCGTAACCTACAGCTCACCGAGTGACGGCGATGGTTATGATGATAAAGTAGGTCTGAAAGACAGAGAGGCAGGTCTGGTTTATAGTTTAGTAAACCCTAGTCCGTCTCCAGACAGCGACAAACTCCTGTTTAAATGCTGTATGATTTGAAAAACAGCTCGAAAGTGCTGGACCTGCTGAGCCTCAAGACGTTGATGGATACGTGTAAGCAAGAGATATGAGGAGAGAGCTGGTGTAAATGAATCTCATGTGAAGCTTGACCTGGGGGTTAGCAAGTGTAGAAAAACCCAACTTTCCCAGGCCTCTTAAAGAAACCAGCTGTGGGCCGAACACTGAACAAAACTCATTGTTAACCATTTCAATATATGGTGTAACTTCTCTGAATATCTGAGCAGACTAAAAAGAAATGTTTTTAACATTTTTATGTTCTGCCCATCAGTAATCGCTTTATCTGGCAGTCCAACCACACCATTGTCTTCATTCCTTCCATCTAAAGGCCAAACTCTATAGACAGTTACTTAAGGTAGAAAGAATAAATGAATTTTTTAAGATTCAAGTAAGTTCCTTCTTACTAGAAACGCTGGAGTACCTAACTGTACTGACAATATAAATATTGGGTGTTAGTGTAGTATACAATGGTGTGAAAAAGTGTTTACCCCCTTCCTGATTTCCTATCGTTTTGCATGTTTGTCACACTTAAGTGTTTCGGAACATCAAACCAATTTAAGTATTAGTCAAAGACAACACAAGTAAACACAAAATGCAGTTTTTAAATGAATTTGTTTATTACTAAGGGATTAAAAAGTGTTCCCCCCCCCCTTGTTAAAAAAACATAACAACATAACTGTGGTTTATCACACCTGAGTTCACTGTCTCTAGCCACACCCAGACCTGATTATTGCCAAACCTGTTCTCAATCAGGACCATCTTAAATAGGACCTGCCTGGCAAATGAAGTACACCAAAAGATCCTTAAAAGCTACACATCATGCCGAGATCCAAAGAAATTCAGGAAACATTGGAACAAATTGAGATCTATCAGTCTGGAAAGGGTTATATAAAGCCATTTCTAAAGCTTTGGGACTCCAGCGAACCACAGTGAGAGCCATTATCCACAAAATGGCGAAGACAGGGTAAAGTGGTGAACCTTCTCAGGAGTGGCTGGCTGACCAAAAATTACCCCAAGAACGCAGCGACGATTCATCCAGGAGGTTACAAAAGACCCCACAACAACATCCAAAGAACTGCAGGCCTCACTTGGCTCAGTTTAAGGTCAGTTTCATGCCTCCACCATAAGAAAGAGACTGGGCAAAAAATGGCCTGCATGGCAGAGTTTCCAAGACGAAAACCACTGCTGAGCAAAAAGAACATTAAAGCTTGTCTCAATTTTTCCAGAACACATTTTGATGATCCCCAAGACTTTTTGGGAAAACATTCTGTGGACTGACAAGACAAAAAAGTTGAACTCTTTGGAAAGGTGTGTGTCCCATTACATCTGGTGTAAAAAGTAGCAGTAAAATATGTTTTGCTGCTTCAGGACCTGGAAGACTTGCTGTGATAAATGGAACTATGAATTCTGCTGTCTACCAAAAAAATTTCTCTGACCTCAAGCTGAAACGAACTTGGGTTCTGCAGCAGGACAATGACTCCAAAACACACACCAGCAAGTCCACCTTGAATGTCTGAAGAAAAAACAAAATGAAGACTTTGGAGTGGCCTAGTAAAAAAGTCCTGACCTGAATCCTATTTGAGATGCTGTGGCATGACCTTAAAAAAAGGCCGTTCATGCTCGGAAAACCCTCCAGTGTGGCTGAATTACAACAATTCTGCAAATGATGAGTGGCCAAAATTCCTCCACAATGCTGTAAAAGACTCATCGCAAGTTATTGCAAACGCTTGGTTGCAGTTGGTTGCTGCTCAGGGTGGGCCCAACCAGTTATTAGGGTTTAGGAGGACAATCACTTTTTTCACACAGGGCCATGTAGGGTTGGATTTTTTTTTTTTTTTTTTTCTCCCTTTAATAATGAACACCTTCATTAAAAAACTGCATTTTGTGTTTACTTGTTGTCTTCGACTAATATGTAAATTTGTTTGATGTTCCGAAAAACACTTAAGTGTGACAAACATGCAAAAAAAATAGGAAATCAGAATGGGGGGGCAAACACTTTTTTCACACCACTGTAGTATAGTATAGTATAGTATAGTATGTATATTACTTTTACAACATCCTTCACTCTTCTGTTAAGAGATGTTGGAACATGACTTTTAAGGTTGGGTGCTGAAGTTGTTACAGTAAGCCCTGGCTCACTTTTGGCTTTCCAGTTCATTTCCCAGTGGCGAGCATCTACAAACATTGGGTCAGAGGCATCAGGGCGTTGGCATCCAAGGCACATTGATGTGCAAGAGCAACAAATCTCGTCTTGTGAATGGACAGAAGAGCTACTGTGGAACAAGTCACATAAATGTTTTGTGTCACAATAAAAAATTGCAAAACATGTCCTCCAGAGTATGGTGATGCCTTGCTACAGACCAGTCAGAGTGCTCACCATGCTAAGCCCTGTCCATCATCATAATTGCTTAAAATGGGCACACTAGTGACAGAAGTGGATCTTTGGAGCAATGAAAGGTCATCTGGTCTACATGTCCCGTTTTCCTTTTTCCCTTACATGGACGGTCAGGTCTGTGTGCACCATTTACTTGAGGAAGTTTGGCACCATGATACACTGTGGGAAGAAGACAAGCTGGTGGAGGGAGTGTGATGCTCTGGGTAATGTTCTGCTGAGAAAACCCTGGGTCTGGGCGTTGCTTTGACCAGGACCTGACTTTGGCAAGGACTAGAATATCATGGCCAAATGACCAGATGGGTCATTGCATGTCTGAAACACAAAAGCTTGTAGAGTGCACCCACAGTGGACCAAGAAGGCCACAAACGATGGACCGGCAACAGGGTGCTGACCACGAAGGTTCATCGATGCACTAGGGCAACAAAGGCAATCCCCATTTGGGTCCAAACAGACAGAATTGCTACTATGGCACAACTCATACTTTTACATTTATTGTCTATGCCACCCAAGGAGGTTGGGTCCCGTTTTTGAGTCTTGATGTTCCCAAGGTTCCTCCTTATAACATTTAGGGAGTTTTTCCTTGCCACTGTCGCCCTTGGCTTGCTCAGTTTGGATTGGCCGTAGATATTAGAAGATAATATAAAGTTGTAAAGTTGCTTTGAGACAATGCTCCATTGTAAAAAGTGATATATAAATAAATCTGACTTGACTCCTATAAATTTAATGCTGGCTATGGGAGGAATGTGTCACAACATGTGGTGCATTGGACTCTACTTAGTATGGGGCTGCATAGCCTGTGCAGTGCCAACCTCTGGCCTCAGTTGAAAGTACCTACAATGGGAACATGTACTTCAGAACTGGACCTTGTAGCAATGGAAGCAGGTCGTCTGGTTCATTGAGTCCTAATTTCCAATGTGAACTTCTTGGTATGTTTGCACTGTTTACCCAGGCAGGTGATGGCACCAGACCACACTGTATGAAGAAGAATAATTGATGTTGTGTGATGCTATGGATACAATTCTGTTGAAAAACTCTGGCTCCTGGCCTTCATGTGGATTTCAGCTTTGATACCGGCCACCTACCTAAACGTCGTTTCCTTGCAGGTGGTCATAATGTTTTGGCTCACATTATATATACCAATCAGACAAAAACGTTAAACCCATGCACAGTTCAAATAACAAACATCGCTGATGAGCTTGTTACAACGGCACATGTTAAGCTCTGGGATGTATTTAGATGGCGATTGAACAGTAGGTTCTCATAGTCGACATGAGGTGGGAGAAATGTTCAGAAGTAAAGGCCTGAGCGACATTAACCAGGGATAAATAATGATGACCAGGTGACTGAGTTGGAGCAACAACAAAGCTTGTGGGATGTTCTTGGTCAGCAGTGGTGATTACCCACCGACACGTCCGGGGAGGAACAAACCACAAACTGGCGACAGACTGTTGGAACCCAAGACATAACAAGGCTTGAGAGCAATGAATCCTATCCCTTCTGGTCTGAATGAGAGTTACTGTGGTACATGTCACAGAGTGCTTACCATGCTAACCAATCTCCTTATAAAGCACCTACATTGGGAACCATAGTGTCAGAAGTGGACCTTGAAGAAGTGGAAGTCGGTCATCTTTTCTGTTGAGCCCTATTTTCTTCTCCATTGCATGGATGGTCAGGTGCATATGCACCATTTACTTGGGGGCATCATGGCACGAGAATGTAGAAGGTAGAAGGTAAACCAATGGAGGAAGTGTGAAGCTCTGGACAATATTCTGTTGGAGAACTCGAGATGCTGGTGTTGCCACATACCTGAACATTGTTGCTGGTCAGGTGGTCAGAATGTTTTGGCTCATGAGTGTATATAGTCTATACACTCATGCATAGAGGGAGAGACTGGACCGTGGCTCTGGAGGGCTGTGATTTGTACTCTGCCATGCTTGACTGGGCTCTGTTATAGATCTACACTCAGGTGCGCGTGTTTGTCTCCAGACGCAGCACGTTCACCAGCCTCCAGTGGACCTGGTCTTTAGTGACAGCTAATTCCCCCTAATGAGCCCTTTATATTGTGATCATCCTATTTCCAGTGCTGCCTAATTTAATCTGGTGAATGGGGGCTAGGGGGCTTGGTGGTGGGCTGGGGAAAAGCTAATGTGTTTTGATAATCTGTAATTGAATTAGCATAGTTTAATAGGTGGTAGTCTCGTGTCTGTATGCAGGCGAAAGTGCTTTAGCATGTTTGTGTCAAAACCCGGAGCAGCACACGCACACATGCCTGTCACCCTCCACCTAAAAGAAGGCACTTAGAATAGTTCTTTATTTATGCAATTTGTTTAAATGTAGAGCGGGAGTCCGAGACCTGATACTTGTTAAGACTTCACCCACTTAGGACATGGCATTAGTACGGACTACATGTCAGTCAGCATGTGTGCTTTAACGCTAAATGCTCGTGTAGCAGTCCGCGCTGCGTCCGTGTTCAACAGCAGGCTCCTGAAAAATGCATTCATGGAGGCTTAGAGAGTAGACTTGGCTCCACTAAATGAGTTACATTATTTTGATAATGGGGTGAAGGCTGTGAAGGTCTGTCACATATCCCAAGCGGCAAGGGGAAGAACTGTACGGCCTCCTACCCCCTGCCCATGCCTGCCCTTTGATATGTTCCTCCATCTGCACCTACGTTCTCATCCCTTCTTTTTCTAGGGGGAAAGAAAGAGTTCACCAGCAGGGTCATTATACATTAAACAGACACAGGACCGCAGCTCCAATCGGCAATTAAATGGCACTCACTGACACACTGCTGGTCAGGAAAAAGATTGAGACGTCGAAGCCTGCAGCGGCTCTCTCTCTCTTTCTCTCTCTCTCTCCCATTGGCTCTCTTCCTTTCTCCCCCTCACTGTAGGACTAAATTGGTGGCAGGCTCAGCCCTGCACTGATGAGCTAGATGATGCCCCCTACTTCAAAGAGAAAGCCGTCATGTTTAAACCATAACCTGGGCCTTGCCAACGAAACGGCACTGGAGGTGGGTGGAGGGAATTGGCGGCTGATGGAACAGTGAGAAGGAGGAAAATTGGATGGTGGAACAGAGGAAATTTTAACAAGTATGCAGGGAAATGGGTGGAGTAGGTGGGTTTAATGATTTCGGCTATAGCATAGGTCCCCTCAGCAGTGGCAGGCAGATGACATGGCACAAATGCAAACATGTCAGGAAAATGACGAGAGGAGAGGAGGAGAGACTGGGGTAAACACAGTCCCCAGAGAGCACCTCCAACAGAAACTAGTTGTTCCTTGTGAGTTTATGCTCATCATTATATTCTGGCTCCAAGCTATGAAGCCAGACTCGGCTCGATAATGAGCTGTTTTTTATAATATTCCTTCTCTTTTTTCTTCTTCTATGACTATTCTCAGATATGTATAAGGTTCTGCACACATGCATGCCCAAATATTCACTTGGATTCAGCACACAGCAATTTATATTGGCTCTTTTCAGGCTAATTATTTTGTTCTTGGAAGAAAGCGTGATATATCATCATAGTCCTATTAAAAACCATCTCTGTAACGTCTACGGCCGCACTAACTTGGTGTTATTGATTCTATATGTAAACGGAGACGGATAAGGAGAACGACCCCACCAGCGATATTCTCAAACATCGAAATTGTCAGAGTTAATGGACAAATTCGGTCAATATCGAGAAGATTTGTCATCTGCAGTTTTCCCTCTCTTTATTAGAAACCATAGTTAACATGGCCTCAACAACATTGTGTTGTAAATATATTGTGTGCATGTTACTGTATCTGCTCCCATTTCATCCGTGTCCAATCTGACGATTTACACAGTCTTCTCTCCTCCAGATTTCCTCCCCACATGGTGCCCCCTCACCACAGTTTGCACGCTACGGGGATCCCGCACCCTGCCATCGTCACGCCCAACGTCAAGCAGGAGTCCTCTCACAGTGACATCAGCACACTAAACAGTTCGTAAGTCCAAAAGCAACAAACACATGCACAAGGCTTTTTATACCGGTCAATGTTTCTCAATGACTTTACCCATTCTCTTCCTAAAAAATCGTCTGTTGACCCTACAGGAAACATCAGGATGCAAAAAAGGAGGACGAAAAAAAGAAGCCACACATAAAGAAGCCTCTGAATGCATTCATGTTGTACATGAAGGAGATGAGGGCCAAAGTGGTAGCAGAGTGCACACTGAAAGAGAGCGCAGCTATCAATCAGATCTTGGGCCGAAGGGTGAGGATGCCAGGCCGGCCACACACACACACACACACACACACACACACACAGACACACACACAGTCACAATAGTGCATAACTGTTCTAAGGGTTAGTTTCAGTCTAAAAAGCATGTACAGCCTTTGAAATATAGGCTTACCTCATTGTTGCCATCATGTGTCACCAGGGGAAAAGGGAATTGTAGACTAATGAGAACTATCCAAGTAATCTGCAATGTTCAGTTCTGAAAAACTATTCTGCATGTTAACATGCTCTTGTTTTTTTTCTTTTTACTTTTCTCTGTGTTTGACCAGTGGCATGCTCTGTCTCGAGAGGAACAGGCCAAATACTACGAGCTTGCCAGGAAAGAACGACAGCTACACATGCAGCTTTACCCTGGCTGGTCAGCACGGGATAACTATGTATGTTTTAAAGTTTTCTGTCTGCTTTTCATTTCTTTTAAGACAGTGGGAGGGATTGTATTCATGGTATTCTGGAATCCAGTGGATTATTTTGCTTTCGCATCATCTGTTCAGGTCATTTCACTCGACACTAACCGACAGAAGCAAATCCACTCTTTTACAGTTGAGACATTGATTTCTAGAACAGGGATTCTAGAACGGTAGAATGGCTTATTCTCGCCATAAATGTCCTCAGCCATGTTCTCATGCCCTCTCAGCAGCTTTCATTAGTATTTAAAAAAAAAAGACGAGCTTAGATCAGAGTAATTAAATAACTGCAGGGCCTAAATGCCTCACAGATGTGATGAAAGAGAATGTCTCTCCTCACCGCTGAGACAGCAGCTATGGGAGATGACCACACCACTTTACAGACTAGATGGAGTACAGCACTCTTCCCACGTGCCTGACAAATCGCCCTCCGCCCAATCTGTCACTCCCACTGCAGTCTGAAGTCTCCTAGCAAGAGCAAAGGGAAAGGATTTAAAAAAAGAGCCACTGTGGTTCAGTATAACTGGGCCTCTGAAGTGGATAAATATTAAATATGGTTTCGGTGCTTTAGCCTGACCTGGACTGGTCAGTGGACGACTTCCATGTGCAGCAGAGCTAAAGCCAGAAGGAGCTCATTCATTCCGTCTTTAATTCATCTTTATACCCGCTTAATTCAGTTCAGGGTCTCAGGGACGAGCCAACCCTAGACAGGGCTCCAATCCATCGCAGGACGCGCGCTGACACACACTGGGACAATTTAGACACACCACTTAACCTAACTTTGGAATGTGGGTGGAAGCTGGAGTACCAGGAGGAAACTCGTGTGGTCATGCGGAGAACATACAAACTCCACACAGGTGGAGTCCGGACCCGGAATTGAACCAGGGATCTCTTGGAACTGTGAAGCAGCAGCGTTTACCACTCACGTCACCATGCTGGAGCTGATTATTATTTTTTTTAATATATGAGCAGATGAAAGGAGTACTCTCATCATCTCCCCTCACAGTAACCTTTTATTTGAAAACAAGTCTCGAGTATTAAAGCACTTCACAACACCGTAGATTGAAACAAGGGAATATAAACACAAAGATAGAGAAGGACCATCAAATAAGTTGTGCTATGGCCTGCAGTGGCACGTCAGACTCTAGCATGAAGCAAGCAATGAGTAACCCCACCACTCTTTTGTTCAGTTCACATCTAGACCTTTTCTGCAATATAATAACTAAGGTTCCTGTCTGTTTCTCTTTTTTGGCTGCTAACCAACAGGGGAAAAAGAAGAAGAGAAAAAGGGAAAAGCAGCAGGCAGATGGCACTGGTAAGTGAGCTGCAATTATGTCTCATATTAGAGCAGATCCATCATCTGTCACTAGGGTGACATGTTAAGAGATAAAAGTCCAGCTTTTTCCTCTTCACCCCTTTTTTGTGCCTGCCTCATTTTGTATATAGTTATGCTACCCAATGCAATATTTACACGTTAGACTGCTTGTTATCCCCCCACCCTATCCCCATGTTGAGCACTAATAACATTGAATATGCATGAACCCCCCCTCAACCCAATCCCTCCTGGCCCAGCCCCCTCCAGCATGTAGTGTACTGTGAGCAGTATTTGAGTGAGAGTGTGTGTGTGTGTGTGTGTTAATTATGCTGCTGATTGAGAGCTGCTCCTGTGCCAGCTTTAAGCATGCTGCCGTGTGTGTGTGTGTGTGTGTGTGTGTGTGTGTGTGTGTGTGTGTGTGTGTGTGATGCCATTGACCTGTGCTTTACCTGTGCACTTTTAATTTGGGGCTGTGTCTGCTGCATGCTTTAAAAGAATGTGAACTTAAAGACATTGATTAATAAATATCACCCACATCTTTAAATTAAGGAGGTTTGCTGGTTCTTTGATTTCTTTACTTGACAATTCTTCTTTCTAATGGTCTTATGATTCTTTATTGTGAGATGTGAAGGAGAAATACCAATAATTATATATTTACGTTCTTTTCCCAACATGGAATCTTTTTTGAAGAAATCTCTATCTGTTCTTTTTCTTCCAGAACACAGAGAATATTTTCCAAATCCTTGCCTTTCACTCCCTCCGATTACAGGTGCTAATGTCATTTTAAGTCTTAAATTACTAACTTGCTTTTCCCCCCTCTGTTTAGTTTATTACACATTTATCTGTCTGTGTGCAGTATATTGTAAACTTAGTGATTTTTCATGACTCATGCTAGCTGTATCTTTCCGTGTTCCTATTTGCAAATGGTTTCTTTTCTTTGAAGAAGAAAGCAATTTTGTTTTGCTCCTATGCTTACTTTAACTTTGCTTCTTTTTTATTATTATCCTATTTATTATCATATGTCCTTTTGCTCATTGTATTCATTCTCATATCATTATTTTAAGTCCAGCACGTACTAAAAAAATCTCATTTGGCAAACAGAAAGTTGCAGTGTCTGTATGCAAATCAAATGAAAGAATTACCAGTGATGCTATCGGGGTAAACCTCCTTAATCTGCTGGCTTCATAGTTTGCCTGGATGTCTGCGTGGTGCTATCTTGCGGCCTGCCTTCATCTACACTTTCCACCCACGGATTGTGAGGGGTTGATGAACGCAGGTCCACGCTTCCAGCTCCCTTCACTCTCTGGCCTTATATTTTATATCTAACTAACATGCTGCTGCTGCTGACCCTCATCTCCTCCACTACTAAAAAAAAAATGGCAGGCATGCACGGCAGACATCATAATATGTTTTGAAGCTCCACATGCTTTTTCCACACTTTTAACAAACAAGCATTGGATCTTGCTGAATTTTCTGTTGTTATTTTCTGTCTTCTTTCTTTGGCTTCCTTTCATATTGAGTTTCTTCTATATCAGTTTGCTTGCCTTCGCTTTCCTAACTATTATGTGAAATGCTAACATGAATGGAAAATCTTACTACTGCACAACATAATGATAGATTTGAATCTGTCTACGGGCAGAAATATTATTGATATTCCATGACCTAGAGTGATTTAGATTCATTGGTTTCCATTTTATTTCCCTCCCTCTCTCCAATTTTGGTCATTCCTCCTTTCCTCTGCTGGCTTCCTCCCTCTTCATCGGCTCAGACCTGAGTGCCCCTAAGAAGTGTCGTGCACGCTTTGGGCTCGATCAGCAGAATAACTGGTGTGGCCCATGCAGGTGTGTATCTGGTGTGCTGGCAGGTACGCTAGAGCAGGTGACAGCTGGGAAACTCTCACACTGGCATTTCCTCCCTTTCTCTGGCTCTCGAAAGCGCTCTCCTTCCTCTCTCTCTCCACGCCACCCCTTACGCTACCAATCAGCTGCTTCTGCCACCTGTGGAACAATCACTTTATGAAGCTGGGTCTTGCAAATAGCTGTGATCCTGTATGACTTTTGTGAGCGTGTGAACTGGTGTGTTTTCGAATCTATTCAAACCAAGGGTTTTGTCACCAATTGGAGCGGGACATGTGTGCTCACTGAAGCTACACCACAGGGTTGCTGTAGAAATGAGTTTTGTATGTGAATGCTCTCACAGAGAAGGGGCTGTGGCTGAGAGGGGTTGGGATTTGAATCTGCGGGTAAGTTTTGGGGAGGTACATTGCCAGTGTCCCATGCTGAAGCCTATGCTATAGCTACATGCCATGTTTGTCCAAATGACATCTGTCTGTTTCTCTTTCTTGTGTTTTTGTGTCTACCCTTTTTGGCTAACAGATGCAAATACCCCTAAGAAGTGCCGTGCCTTGTTCGGGCTTGACCAACTCAGTTTATGGTGCAAACCCTGCAGGTATACTCCGAGAGGCACTCTTGGGAAAGATGTAGATCATAATAAGGGTTTTGGAAAATGAAGATTTGTTTCTTTATATCATGTTTATCGTGTTTCTTTCTCCGTCTCTCCGGTCTGTGTATGTTTGTCAAATGTGACTTTTCCTTACTGACTGTTTGCTGAAATAGAGCAGCTGAACTCCTGGGGCAGAAAGTGGTTCAACTGCAGTCTATCAGGCCTCTGATGTTTTATCGTGCATCATCCGTAGTCTACATTTGCCAATATAGCAACAGCCGATAATTACAAAAAAGCCTTTTTGTAGCTAGCAATTTACCATATTTCTGCACTACCTCAATGGGAGTTATACACTTTCTGCCCCCTGGTACATCTCTGCCATCAGAGCAATCTTGACTGACATTCTGTATAACGTTTGTTGTGATGTAGCCTCTTTCCCTCACTCCTCAACCCTCTTCCTGTCTGATAACCCTTTACTCAGTCCCAAACTCTTGTCTTTCTGTTCTAACACAAGCAGTCTTTGAATTGGAAATATGTTTATGGTAGGTATTTGTTTCTAAGTAATACCCTTCTCTGTGTCACACTCGTGTCTCCTCCATCTTCTACCCTCATCACGAATGCCAGGCACTGTCAGACATCTTGTTCTGTTGTTACACCGTGTATGCTGACGACAGTTCATATTCACCTCGTTTAGTTTTAGGCCAGGTTACCAGCGAGCCTTCAATCCACTCATTTCACAGTTTCATTCATACCGGTCATTACTGCTGGCTGATATACAGTTGTGATTTAACCCTAACATTAGAACCCTTCAGAATTAGAATTGAAGCGGCAGAGATGGAAAGCGTAGGAAGGAGTGGTGTCCCTACGCAGCGCTGTGCACGTTCAGAGGAAGGGTATGGGTGTTTTGGATGCACAGGGAGAAATGGTGGTAATTGTGCCTTTTCTTTAGGGAGCTGGGAGGTTAACAGACCCCACTTGGCTGAGTTTTCTGAAAGATGCATCTGGCATAATTCCCCCAGAGAGGCAGGAATCAATAAGGAACAAGGGTAGATACTTAGGATCAATAGGACTCTTAAAAATGGATATTAACTTGTTTGCAGCTTCTTGACAGACAGTTGATGCCGTGCCGTTCTCTGGAGTGTGTCTGGGCTCTACACAGAGCAGCTCACATAGCAAAGTGTGTTTCGACTTAGCAGCATTTCACAAGAAAACTATACTAATACTGTCCATGAATCGAAATCCTCCGGTAATCAACTCTGTCCTATCATCTGGCTCTTCTTTACCCATCTGACACAGCAAAGACGATCTTTAATTTCCATCTGTTTTGACAGATCTCTGATCCTGAAGGCACACTGTAACGTGCTTCTTCCTAGCCCTGTACAAATAAACACATGTTAAGTCCTGCATGTCTCTTGCCTGTACAGGGTATGTGCTAGATCAGTTGTCTGGGTCTTTCTCCAATGCAAGGCATTCTCTCTTCTCATCCCCTTCTCTCATCATCTGTCTCCTCAACAGTCTGTATGTCTCTCTGCCTCTTTCTTGCACTTTTGTCTTAAACCTATACCTGCATAAGACCAGGCAGGGGTATAACTTAAGAAACAATCCTCACCTGGATTTGAACAGGAAACCTGACGATATTCATTGTTAAAGTTCCAATCAAACCCACTAAACTCCACCTTTCCGTACTGAGCTCCCCACACCTTTTTATATCTAATTCACTGTTTTTCTGTCTTTGTTTTTGGAATAGTTGAACTTGCCCTTTAGGCACCGTAGTGAGTTTTCTTTTTTGGGGAGGGGTGGGGGTGCAGGGTCAGGTCATGTTGGGTCAATGTACACTGAGGTTTTTGGCTCCATCTTTCCCTCTCTCTAAGGTTTATCTTCTTTTCTCTCCTCTTAATTCAAATCGGGCTATGTATCCAGGCACCTAGGAGACATTGGAAATATCTCACTCCCTTACACTCGCATTCAATATTTTGTGTCTCTTGCGTTCGCTTCCTCTCCCACCCCTTTCGGCGTACTGGCTTGGTGCTGTAGTGTTTGCCCGTGTGGCTGACTGGAATGGCTGGCCGTAGGCGTAGCAGACGAGGGAGGGTCCTGACCCGAGCAGAAATGCAAACATGGCGGCGTGACCTCTGTGCACAACACTCTTACACATGTCTTAGGGGCAGGCTGAGAGTAGCGCATCTCCTCTAACCTTCTTACCTCTCCATCCGAACTCCCCCCAAGGAACATGCAGAAAAAAGCAGGAAAGATGCGTGCAAAAAGAAGGGAAAGAGAGAAATATAATAATTCAAGCTGATGTGTAAACCGGATGGAGTCCCTTGCGGTTTGTTGCGTTGGGGTGGAGTTCTTTGTTTCGAGCTCGTTGTGTTATCCTAGTAGTAGAAAACAAAAGCTGTTGTATTCACCTCTTTGGCTGTGTCCCCCCCCGAGCCCTGAAGGTAGTTACTCTTCCAAGTTCTTTATCCTGGTGGTTTCTGTCATCACTTTCCTCATTCTTCCCATCTGGCATCTGTGTATATTTTTGTCTCTTTCTCCTCCATGTCCTCTCTTTATCCTGTCTCCTTTGCATGTCTGATGCTGGATCGAAGGTGTAAGGGAGTCAATGGCAGAGCGCTAGTGCTCAGCTGCTCATCTGTTTGAATTGCTGTATTCAGAAAGCACCAGCACCCAGTTTGATGCCTTACCTTACAGAAGATCTCCATCTAAAAATAATGAAGCCTAAGTTCATTCATGCTGGAATCTGTGCATTTGTTCAGTAGTACGCACTGAACATGGCCTGTGGT
Organism: Ancistrus triradiatus; assembly: GCA_025084515.1. Classification (NCBI taxonomy): domain Eukaryota; kingdom Metazoa; phylum Chordata; class Actinopteri; order Siluriformes; family Loricariidae; genus Ancistrus; species Ancistrus triradiatus. The sequence goes on along the minus strand of JAJAGP010000351.1, from coordinate 2,612 downwards.
GATATGTTTATAGAAACGCTGTGAGATACAAGTTGTCCGTTAAACTGGGTGCTACAGCTTAACTGGGTGCTGGCCTACAAGCAAGTTAGAAAGCACCGCTAAGGTTCCACAGGAGTTAAACAAACCTGCTCTCTGTTTACAGGAGAAAAAAGAAGTGCATTCGCTACATTCAAGGTGAAGGCAGCTGTGTCAGTCCTCCCTCTTCAGATGGAAGCTTACTAGACTCTCCCCCATCCTCCCCCTCCATGGTCCCCTCCTCTCCACCTTCGAACGAGTCCAAACCACAGACTGAACAAATGCAACCTCTCTCACTGACTATGAAGCCGGGCCCCCTGGTCTCGTCCTTGCACCATCCACATCACCACCTATCCATGCCTCCGCCCTTAGCTCTGCTGGACAACTCAGGGGCAGGCAAAACGCCAGGCCCAGCCCATAATGGCTCTTTGGACCCTTCAGACGTGTCGTCGTCTCGGCCTTCAAGCTCCGCCTCCTCTCAGCCAACGTCGGCGTGTCATTCCCATTCTCTGTTGCCCAGCGCTACTCCTACGCAACCACTTTCGCTCGTAACCAAGTCCATCGACTAGGCTAACCTGGCTCTGATTTTTCTAGCTTTCTCCTATGTTCTCTCTCTTTTTCTGTCCCATATGGCTTTGGAAATTAGTTAGTTCCTTTATCAAAGTTCATTGGTCAATATTTGACCTGTCATTATCAAAAATAAATGACTATTATAATATTGAAGAGAAAACTAAAATGAGTTGTAGAGTTATACCTATGTAAGTCTGCCAGAATTAAAGACTTCTTCTTTCCATTTTTTACTGTACAACAGAAGAAACAAACACAATCCTGTTATGTAGACTGACACACATTTTAAAAGACAGATGTAATAGCTTAGGTGAGGATTCAGTGAGCCCTTTTTTAAAACAGTTGGTTCTTCTTTATTATTTGTATTAAATACGAGCTTGTGAACCAATCATTTTACACCTGCTCAAAACTGGAGGGCACGAGGACTGTGGAGACACCCACTTCTACAACCGAGGAACAACTTTAATTGTGATATTACTTGTTCTTGTTTAAATGTACAGAAATATCGGGGAAGGGGGTGACTGTGTTAATATTCATTGTTCCATTGCGTTGTCTATTTTATTTTTGTCATTGTTTACCTTTGGAGGGGGTGGAGGTGGGTTGGGGTTGGTAGACTCAGTTGGAGGAATGTTTTGAGGGCGGGGGGGAAGGAAGGGGAGGGATCGGGGTATTCGATACAAAATGTCACAACGCTAGGACCAGTAGTATTTATTGCTTTAGAGATTGCTTGTTGTATCTTGTATGTTGTCCCTTTTTGAAATATTTTCTTTTTCTTAATACATTGTAAAAATATTCTTTTTTAAATGTAAGCAACTTATATATATATAAATGATCCATTTTTACAAGGAGGTTTTGAAGTTAACTTTTGTTTTCACATTCTTTTCTTTTTCTTTTTTTTTTCTTTTCTCTTTCTTTTTCTTTCTTTTTCTTTGCGCTGAAGACCAGAATTCCACCCACACAGTGTAGAGTTTCCGAAACAAATGTATGCACAACTTAATTTTTAAAAACATATCTATAAGCCATTTTACAATAGAAGAAAAGAAAACTTGAACTGGGGACAATGAATACCGTGTCTTTAGTAGTTGGCCCATCCTCTTTTTTTTTATTGCAGGTTCATCTCCACTGTACTGTAGAACTGTGTACAGATTTTCTGTGCCAAAAATTTGTGCTAATTTTCACTCCCTTTCTTACAGTGCTGTAGGATTGTCATTTTTTGTTCACTCATACTTTGCTGTGACGTTACATAGATTGCTATGTATGTAGTATAAATGTTGCTATAACAAATGTGTTTGGTAGCAGATTGTCAAATATTAAAATTTTAACTTAATAAAAGACGGACATCATACTGTATAAACCCTCAAGGGCCAAATGATGTATATTAGGAGGTTCATAAATACTATTAAGTAACAAAAATACACAAACTGCCACTTTTAAGTACACTACTACATATAGGTAGGTAGAAAAATAGGCATGTTGATGTTGCAAGAAGCTGTAAAAAAAAGCTACAAGAGAATCATCCATTCGGTGCCATTGTAGTTGACATGATGCAACTGTAAGCCGTCGATTTCTTCTCTGGTTTATTAAGATGCTAATGATGAATAGTTTGAATGTTTCCATGTTTCCTTAACGGCTGTGATGTTCCTGTTCTATTTTATGCTCTTAGCTTTTATTTTTGTTTGCTTTGTTTTCTTTTTTCCTTTCTTTTCTTTTTTTTCTTTTCGTTATTGGAAATGGTTCCCAGACCATGTTTTTGTAATGAATAAATGTTTATGCTGTACAGTCTCTGTAGCATGCAGTTCTGTATTAATAAAAGCGACTTAGTATGTGCACATAGGCTTGTTGTCTGGCTTTCTGTCCTCACTTCCTCTCTGGCCTTCGTTTACCTGTGTGGGTTTCTATGTGTTCCGGCAGTTCCAGCCCCACACATGATGTTCATCTGCTGTAGCTCCACCCAAGCTGCTTCCGTCATCAGCTCCAGCCCCATCATACCCGGGCCACTTAATGCCGATGTGCATACTTCACATTTTATT